>CAUYLZ010036635.1:0-45915 GCA_963573645.1 Pithecia hirsuta | reverse complement strand
TGTGAAGGGTTCTTTCATCTTTCTCCTTCTCCAATGCTTCCTCCTTCCCCTCCCCCTCAACCACCTGTTTCTTAACATTATTAAAATACTAAAAAAAAAAAAAAAAAAAAAGGGCTACCAGACAGAATTGGGGCATAGGCTGCTAGCTCTTGCTTGAAGGGAATAAAATAGACAAACATGACTTCTATGACTTACATTAAACATAACTATATCATTCCAAATACAGGTGTGTACTCTAGTTTAATTAACTTGTAAACATATTAGTAAATCCTCTTTTGGTTTCCAACGTCCCAAAAACTGAGAGAACAATATAAAATCACTATATCAAAAAGTACTTATGACAGAGCCTGCATGGCTATGACAAATGCATTTCCCTTAGTTGCTTAGCCTTATTCTCTTAATAATACAGTGTATACATCAACTTTATATACAATTTTTCATACTGAGTCCATACTTCTGAGACAGTTTGTCCTGGAATGGCAATGAAGAAGATAATGAGCATAGTGTATAACAGCATGAGTTGAGTTCAGGTCTTAGTTTTGTCATTTGTTAGCTGGGTGGGGCATGTTTATAATAGCTAATTTATGGCCTTTGTCTGATAACCCCAACATCTGTGTCATTTTGTGATTTTTTCCCTTATGATTTTCCTGATTCTGTGTAGGCAAGGTAATTTGAAACTGTATTATTGATATTTTTAATATTATGAGACTTTGTGTCTCATTTAGATCCTAAAGAGGATACTGAGTTTTTGCTTTTTATTAGGCAATCTGATCAGGTTAGCTTCAGGCCACAAGTACCAACTTGCTTTCTGTGGGTTCTTATTCCCTCAGTTCAGTCTTCAAAGCATGTTCTGTACTACTTAGATCACCCCACATTTGTGCCCCCAGTGGCCAAACAATGAGTGAAAGCCTGCCCTGAGCTCAGTTTCCAAAATTGTTGGTATGATCTTTAGGGTGAGATCCATGAATGTGCAATTTGGAGGTGACCTGAGGAGTTCCTACAGAATTTGTAGGATTTCTGTTGACACTTCTTCTTTCTGTAACCTCCACAACACTTTCTACCTTCCTGGGGCCACCCTTTACTGTCCTGTCACCAGAAACCTCACTTCTTGCTCTTCCAGACACTTTCTAAAAGCATGTTCGTATTCAGGACCAAATGGTGGAGGACAGAGGGAGGGGAAGAAAATGGAAATTTGCTTCATGCTTTTGAGATCCCAGTTTTTATTACCAGAGAGCAGGATTTTTCCCTCACAGTTGTGCGGGCCTGCCTAGCAGCCACTGTCATTACTGTGCAGTTGCCACCCCACCATCACAGCTGCCAGGGAGCTAGAACAGGAGAGAAGGAAACAAAGTTAAAACAAAACAGGCCATTTTTTTTTCACTTTTTCCAACCTTCAGTACTTTCTTTCTTCTCAGATCTGAAAACATATTTTTTTTTCTATTTTAAAATATAGTGTTTATTATCTCTGAACATCATCAGGCATTTCACAAAAACATGGGATAAAATAATTCCATTATTTGAAGGAGGCCAGTAGAAATTATTATAGATTTAAGGAAAAAGTTTAGCAATTTCTAATACTAATCTTTCTAAAGTTTGGTGGAAAGAAAATCTATCAGCTCTGGAGACAGAGAGTCTAAGGTTGAACGCAGCTACTTATTATTGAGAATGAGAAGGAAGGAATGAAGGAAGCAAGAATATTTACTGAATAATTGCTGTGCACCACGTACTCATTCTTTAATTTGACAATAATCTACTCACTCCACCCCGACTGAGACCCAGGAGGAAATCAAAGCACTGCAGAGTGGGAGTTCTATCTGTGTCCTCTTACAGTACTTTGATTTCCTTCTGGGTCTCACTCAAAGTGGAGTGGGTGGACCCTTGTGGAACCAAAGAATGATGACATGGTACACAACAAGTATTCAATAAATATTCCTACTTCCTTCATTCCCTCCTTCTTACTATCAACACTTGTTCCTACATTTCTTTTGGAGCTCTTTCTATCTGTGCTTGGTATGCATTTCCAGATTTTTCCATCCAGGTTGGGTCATACCAGAGGCAGAAAGAAAACACTATAAACTTACCATCAGTTCCATGGAACTTTGAATTTTGAAATTCTGATCTCCTTCCCCAATACAACTGCTACGGTGTACTTTTTAGGGCTTTAGATTGCTGCTCCATGCATTCTGTCTGGAATTTGGCGTTGTTTTCAGTGGGAGAAACTTGGTAAAGTGTACTTACCCACATTCCCCAGAATCTGAACTCCAAGTTCCTTAATTTTTAAATCAGCAAGAATTAGAGTGAAATGAAAGGTGGTAGAGGTGAGGAAATTAAGGGAAAGCATTGGAAAGGGCAAATATTCCCAGGAAAGAGGTCACAGGAGGAAAGCACCGTTGCATTAAGGAGAAAAGCACTTGATGACATAAAAGGTGTTTTTTTTTCTTTTTTTTTTTTTTGATTGATGTGTCCTAATGAGTTGGCTGGAAAAGCAAATCTTGGGAACCTGAAAGAATTCATCTTAATAAACATATGTGTGCATGTGTCTTTATAGTAGAATGATTTATACACCTTTGGGTATATACTTGGTAATGGGATTTTTGGGTTAAATAGTATTTCTAGTTCTAGATCCTTGAGAAACCGCCACACTGTCTTCCACAATGGTTGAACTAATTTACACTCCTACTAACAGTGTAAAAGTGTTCCTATTTCTACACATCCTCTCCAGCATCTGTTGTTTCCTGACTTTTTAAAATAATCATCATTCTAACTGGTGTGAGATGGTATCTCATTGTGGTTTTGATTTGCATTTCTCTAATTACCAGTGATGGCAAGGGGAGGGATAGCATTAGGAGAAATACCTAAAGTAGATGATGAATTGATGGGTGCAGCAAACCACCATAGCACACGGATACCTATGTAACAAACCTGCATGTTCTGCACATGTATCCAGAACTTAAGTATAATTTTAAAAAGAAATAAATATCCTACAATCCAAAGTGAAAAAAAAAGAGTTCATCACAAAGAATAAGCTGGACAATGCATCTGGCACAATCAACACTTCTTTTAATGAACACCTTTAGAGCTCTAGAGACAGTCAGTTGCTGCTGATAAAACTTGTAAAGACAAGCAGAGCCATAAAGTAAAGACAAGGATAGCAACAGAGTTAAAGATAGCATTCATATTATCTTACTCTACTTGGTGTCCCTTATAAATAAAATAACAAACATGCTGTATGTTACAAGGACAGAAGGAAAGGAAAAAAAGTGGAAGCGTAAACTTGGACAGTTCAAGCTAGCTAACACTAACAGAATAGATGTTAAAATGATCATTACATAAGTAATAACAATGACTAAAACGACAAAAAATTTGGAGGTTATAAACCTGCCAATATTCTTCCATCAAGCAGTGTTTAGTAATATTAAGGCATCTGGTTTGAAAATACTTCCCTTTCTATTTAAAAAATGTCTCTATAACTGACACCTTACTATTGGAGGAGTAAGATCTCCAATTTGATATGTACTTACATTAGAATTTTCCAAGTTCTTCACTTTTTCCTGGTGCACTCTCAGAGTCAGGGACACATATGCTCTCTTTTTTTCAATGTTCCAATATGAAACCAGGGCAATTTTCCCAAGCAAAACAATTTCCTCTTGCATGCCCATGTAAATCCAGTGTGAAATTCAATAAGAGGAAGAGATCTCAAAGGGTGCTCTGGAAAGTTAACAGAGCTTGAGTCTTCATAGATTGCTAAATTCTAATTTAAGGTGTTTCTATGAAAAATTGTTGATATTTTAACAGATATTCAGTGTAAACAGAAACAATACAATTTGATAATTGTCAAAGTTTTTCATGACCCCTTGTGGTTATATGTTTGTTTACCACATCCAAACTTCAAAGAAATTGACTTCTTGGAGCCAAATTTGATAGTCCGTTTCTTTTATTGACATTTACACATAGTACAGTCAATTGCAGACTGGTCCAAAACTCATAAGAGTAAGTGGCTCCTGAAGAAGGGTTTAAGTTGGCACAAACTACTAAAATTTTGCCTAGATACCTACTAGAATATGGGAAGATTTTTGGAGATATCTTCAAAAAAGTCCATTCAGACTTACCTTCATTGATTTATTTACCACAGCTATAAGATGTATACATATGTTTATAGATGTATTTAAGAACTTGTAACTGTGAGAGTCATAAAAAAATAACAGTAACAGCAGCTCAGCACATTTATAGACTATAGAAGTAATAAGAAAATCAATTTATTTGGAAACACTTCGCCTTCAAGTTCTTGCCCTTCAACTATGTACATGAGATATGAAGACTTTAAAGATACAGCAATTTAATCATAAGTGTCTTTCAGCTGCTAGCCAGGAATGGTACTTCCTGTTGTCTCTCTTTTTCTTTTTCCCATCTCAAATACACACAAAGTATAGGAAAAACTGCCAGATGTCACAAACTGCAACCTTGATAAACACAGTGCAGTCTGAAAAACAGATGGAAGTGTCTGAGGCTCACCTCATCTAGTAATGCTGTTCTTTCTCTGCTGTGATTCACACAAAGTGATTATCTTGGAGCCCAGATGCTGGCTCTGCAGCTACCACCTGGTGCTGTACCTTCTCTCAGGGTCCTATACTTTGTGCAATGAGTTTGAAAACGTTTAAGCCCTGCTGAGCATGTGTTTTGTTCTTTGGGTTTTTTTTTTTAATGATTAGTCAGTAGTGAAACGAAATGGGCTCTGACGATAGTGAATAAAATATAACAGGGAAGCAAAGACTTTTGTTTTTCCTGAAGCAATGTTAGCGTTTGTCTAAGTACAAATAGGAGAGCTCAGTGAATATTTAGAATGCAGGTTGAAGTGAATTTAAGAGATTAAGTAGAATTTAATGATATTCTAAGGTATAAATCTCAAAGATGTATCTTCATGAGAACAGAAATTTTAGATACATCTAATCCACTTATATGATCTGTCCCATGATATGAAACCTTAAAGTGGATGTTTTCTTGCCAGATGATTTACATCTAAGAGTGAAAGCAAACAATAAAAGTGAATTAAATATTGCTAGACCAGAGGTCCTAAGAATTCAACCAGTCTCATAATTGGGGGAATCAAGGAAAGATCTATTATTGGACAAGGACCCATGTGGGACAAGTCAGCCTATTGAATTTTTAATATTAAACCCTGTTTCAAGCATACAAATTTAACAAATACTAGGTGGATAGATCCCCAGGTGAGGTTTGAGGCTGAAGACAAGTAGTGATTCAGCCGCTTAGTAGATTTACTTCACTGCATTTACTCTCCAAGACACATGAAATGTGACACACATAAGAAGGTGTCATATTTAAGTCAATTATCAATTATTTGCTAATTGCATATACTTTTAAGAAGTGGATGAAGAGTGGGGGATAGAGAAAAGGATAGAAAAACTGCTTACAATCTTGAAGTTGATTTGGGATCTAAGACATACACAAGAGATCAATAGCATCTTATTGATAGAAAGCAAGACCCACTGAACAAATAGCAATAAAAGTTTCTAATAAGATTGAGGATCATGCAGTATGCATATTATGGCTACAGTGCTTAACCATTATTGGTGACACATTTATTAAATGAGATGCGATATAGAACAAACTGAATTAGAATAAATTTATTTCTGGCCTGTTCAAGAATTAATGGATGTAATTTGGTAGAAAAGAATGGGAAGACATTTATGCAAGAGAAATTGTTAGAAAATAATAGACAAATTATGCATAGCATTTACATTTGCAATGTCTAAAAAGAATGCACTGAACTACTGATTCTAAATTCAAGACATGGACAATAGGAGGTGCCACAAATTTATTTAGTAGTTAGTGAGGTATAAATGCTAACTGAGGAAAAGCATTCTTGAAGTCATACATAGCTTGAGTTGTAACAGTAATTACTGAAAGTAGAAAAACTGAAGATGCTTGTAGATATTCCAGCACTAGTTGAAGAAGGACTAGTATAGATTATGAGAAAGAAATACAATGATCAGACACAGTATGTCAAGACTAATTTATGTATGAAAATAAAAGTAAATGAAAGAGTACCAGATTAGAGATCCCAAACTGTCAAACAATACTGTAAGAAGAGTTATGTTATTGGTTGGGGAGATAGCTGGGAAAGGCTGAATTTTTAATGCTACATCCTATTTTAAGCACACAGATTTGAGAAATACTGTAATTTTGCCGTATTTGTTTGTAGAGTTTTCATATAAAGAAATAATACAGGTGCTGGCCAGGTGCAGTGACTCATGCCTGTAATCCCAGCACTTTGGGAGGCCAAGGTGGGTCGATCACAAGGTCAGAAGTTTAAGACCAGCCAGCCTGGTCAAGATGGTGAAACCCCATCTCTACTAAAATACAAAAAAAATTAGCCAGGTTTGGTGGTGGGCGCCTGTAATCCCAGCTACTTTGGAGGCTGAAGCAGAGAATTGCTTGAACTCGGGAGGTGGAGGTTGCAGTGAGCTGAGATCGATCACTGCACTCCAGCCTGGGCGACAGAGCCAGACTCCATGTCAAAAAATATAAAATAATAATAATAATAATAATAATAATAATACAGGTGCCTTTGAACCCCTTCTATTCCATTCACTTTAACCCCCCATGATTAAAGGCAGACACGAGTCTAAAGTTATTTCGTGTTTACAGTCTATGTTTTTAAACCTTCATTAAATTTGTGTGATTCCATAAAGTATTGAATATGCATGTTTGAAATGTATTTAAACCTTTCATTTTGCAACTTACTTTATTAACTCAAAGTTACTGGTTACTAATATAAATATTTGTGATACAGATTTCATTCATTCACTGACTCATTCACTGTGATTGGGTTTTTACTTAGTTTATAGTATCTTTGGTCATACAGAAGTTTCCAATTTTATTGTCTAATTTATCAATCTGTTCTTGTGGGGTTTGTAATTTGTATGTCTTGTCTAAAAGACTCTTCCTTGCCTTGAAGGAATAAAGTTTCTTGGTTACATAACCTATAACCAAAGTTATAGGTTTGTATTGTATTGCCCACCTCAGCCTCCAAAATGCTAGGATTACAGGCAAGAGCCACTGTGCCCAACCTTGATTTTAATTTTTATAGTTGTTAAAAACCAAGATTTTCAAAATTTAATACTATTGGATTAAAAGTTATAGGTTATGTTGTTGTGTTGTTTTCAATATAATTATGAAATGTGTGTTTTAAATATAATTGTTTAATTATGTTGTGTTGTGTTGTTTTAAATATAATTTGGTTGTGCTGTTTTAAATATAATTATGAAATGTGTGAGTTAAACTGAAATTTATGTGTAAAATGTTGCATGAGGTTGAGGTACAATTTTCTGCTTTTTCATATGGATAGCCAATTATCCATTTATTAGACAGTCAATATTTTTCTGACTCATGTTCAATGCCACCTCTACATTAAGAAATATTTTATGTCTGCGAGTGACTTCCCTGTCCCTGTATTTATCTTGCACCAACACCATATCCTTGCATCTAAAAATATTTAGATTTTTGTAACATTATAATAAGTATTTACAATACTATCACTTGTTAAAATCTACCAATATCTTACCTATATTTTGACTGGATTATGTTAAATGTACAGATTAATTCTGGGAGATGTGATATGTTTGTGATATTGAGGCTTCCCATTCATTAAAGAATATATCTGACCACTTGTTAAGTCTGACTTCATATTCTTCAAAATTCTTTACTATATTTCATATAAGATACTACTATTATATTTATCTAGATTTAAACATATAATATTCTTTTTTTTTTTAGACAGGGTCTCACTGTCACCCAGGCTTGAGTGCAGTGGCACAACCATAGCTCACTACAGCCTTGACTTCCCGGGCTCAGGTGATGCACTCACCTCAGTCTCCTGAGTAGCTAGGACTATAGGCTCCCATCACCATGCCCTGCTAATTTTTGTATTTTTTATAGAGACAGGGTTTTTCCATGTTGTTCAGGCTGGTCACAAACTCCTGGACTCAAGCGATCCGCCCACCTCAGCCTCCAAAATGCTAGGATTACAGGCAAGAGCCACTGCGCCCAACCTTGATTTTAATCTTTATAGTTGTTAAAAACCAAGATTTTCAAAATTTAATACTATTGGATTTTTACTGGTGAGCAGAAACATCATTATTTTGTATGTTTGTTTTATATATGTATATAAAGTTGTAGAACTTCCTGAGTAGTTTCAAAAGTTTGGGTCTTGGTTTGTTCTGATCATCTACATAAGCAATCCTGTCAGTATAAAAGTGTATTACTTTGTTTATAACAATTATGACTTATTCACTTACTGCATTGACTGGAATTACACAATAGTAGCTTCTAGCTACCTATGATGATTTAAATTTAAGTTAATTAAATATAAATAAAATTACTCAGTTTCTCAATTGCTAGTCACATTTCAAGTTCTCAGTAGCCACATATGTTAAGTGGCTGCAATATTGTACCACACAGAAATAGAACATTTCCATCATCACAGAAAGTTCTACAGTCCCAGGCTAAACCTTCAGTATAGAAAAGAATTGAATTAATTGGGATAGCTGATATACTAATATAAGTTCTGACTACATATTCATTTCACGCTGTCATGTAATAAATTATTATAAACTTTGTGGCTTGACACAGCACAAATTTATCTCACAGTTTTTGCAGGTCAGACATCTGAGCACAGTGTGGCTGGAGTTTTCCTCCTCAGAGTCTTACTAGACTGACATCAAATTGTTGGCCAGGTTGCAGAACTTGGTGTCTTGCAAGCTCACTGGTTCTGGTAGAATCTATTCCCTTGTGATTGCAGGACGGAGGTCATAAGTTCCTTATGAGCCATTACCTGGGACTACTTACTCTCAACTTCTAAAACCCACCTAAAGTTTCTTGCCACATGGCAGTGTATAAGCAGTTTATAACACAGATATTTGCTTTCATTAAGGCCCACCAAGGTGCATCTCTCTAACTTCCTCTTCTGTGACAAGCAGGTGAAAATTCTGCTTTCAAAGGCATTGTCTGGTTAGGTCAGTCTCACCAAAGATAATCTTCCATTTACTAAATAAGTTAATAGAATCATGGGAGTGATACCTCTGTGTAGTCATAACTCCCACCCACACTCAAAGCAGAGTGGATTATAGAATATTGATGGTCACTAGGAGTCATCTTGGAAGTCTGCCTATCATAGCAACTTTAAATGAAATACATATCTACCATTCCTAGAAAGGTAATTTTTCCTGTAGGCTTAGAGTAACTGCCATCAGTAGGGTAAGAAAATTCCTTTATAGTTCTAGTTTAATAAGATTTTTCATGATAAACATGTATAGTGTTATACTAAATAATATCCCTTCTTCTTTGTAGTTGGTCACATTTATTTTTGTTCATTGAATCTATTAACATGGTAAATTATATCCAAAAATTTCTAATGTAAAACACCTGTGTACTTGGGACCAATTCTATACTTGGTTACGTAGTTACAACTAATAACAACTGAGCTAGGGAGGACTAAATTCATTTATGGGTACATGGGTTACATAAGAATCTCTCTTTAGATTCATATGCATACACACACAGATATACAGATATACACTGTATCTGTATATGTATGTGTGTGTGTGTGTGTGTGTATATATATATATATTCACACATACATATATATATATATATTCATACATACACTTATACAGGCAGTAGTGCTCCTTGTATACCAACAGAAGGAAATATTTTTCTGAGGGAAAGTTTAGTCACTTGACATCACACAGATTAAGGTCAAGTAAAAAGCTAATAAAAAATAAATAATAACAGACACATGTTAAGGCAAGCAACTGTAAAAGATCACAAAAAAGAGTAATGAATAACAGAATTAAGTACCCTCAAACTGCAGAACTTTTAGATACAGAATATAGAGAATTTACATAGGAAAAGTATATCTCATAAGCAATAAATAAGCTTTTTTTAAAACCCATGAAAATCATAAAGATTGAAACTTTTTTTAAAGTAGAAAGACAGGTTAAACAGGAATTGACATTGCTGAACAAAAGAGTAAATCAACTGAAAGATTTATCTGAAGGATAAGAATGGATCACAGGAAGATAAGGAGGAAAAAGAGTAAGGAGATGTATTAAGATATAGCAAAAGCAAAATGTGAAGGTTTAAAACATGTCTAATTAGAATTCATCACCATATATTTAGCTTTTTTAAAAAAATTGTGCTTTAGGTTCTGGGGTACATATGCAGATCATGCAGGATTGTTGCATAGGTATACACATGGCAATGTGGTTTACTGCCATCCCCCTATCACCTACATCTGGCATTTCTCCCCATGTTATCCCTCCCTGACGTCCCCACCATACCCCCGATGTTCCTCCCTTGGCCCACCCCCATGACCACAGTGTGTGATGCTCCCCCACCGTGTCCATATGTTCTCATTGTTGAACATCTGCCTACGAGGGACAACATGTGGTGTTTGATTCCCTGTTCTTGTGTCAGTTTGCTGAGAATGATGGTTTCCAGACCCATCCATGTCCCTACAAAGGAGACAGACTCATCATTTTTTATGGCTGCATAGTATTCCATGGTGTATATGTGCCACATTTTCCTTGTCCAGTCTATCACTGATGGGCATTTGGGTTGGTTCCAGGTTTTTGCTATTGTAAACAGTACCGCAATGAACACAAGGGTGCGTGTGTCTTTCTAATAGAATGATTTATAATCCTTGGGATATATGCCCAGTAATTGGATTGCTGGGTCAAATGGAATTTCTATTTCAAGGTCCTTGAGGAAGTGCCACACTGTCTTCCACATGGTTGAACCAGTTTACACTCCCACCAACAGTGTAAAAGTGTTCCTATTTCTCCACATCCTCTCCAGCATCTGTTGTCTCCAGATTTTTTAATGATCTAGCTTTTTTTTCGTAGGGTTTGGAATGTGTATTGATTGCCATGCAATTACCACATAGTTGATGGCCCAAAACAAAAGAAATTTATTCTTTCACATTTCCGGAGGATAGAGGTCTGAAATCAAGGTATCAGAGGGGCCATGCTCCCTCCAAAGGCTCTAGGAGATAGCCTCTGCCTCTTCTAGGTGCCAGTTGGTTACTCCTGGCATTCCTTGGCTTGTGGCAGCAAAACTCCATCTCTGCCCCTGTGTTCATATGGCCCCTTTTACATGTGTCTCTCTGTGTTCTCCCCTCTTTATAGAGACACCAGTCATTTAGGGCCCATACTATATCCAGGATGTTTCATCATTAGTGCTTAACTAATTGCATCTGTAAAGACCCTATTTTCAATGATTCTCACATTCTTTTTACATTAATTTTTATTTCAATATCTTTTGGGGTACAAGTTTTGTTGTTGTTGTTGTTGTTGTTACATGGATGAATTACATAGTGGTGAATTCTGAGATTTTAGTTCACCTGTCACCCAAGTAGTGTACTTTGTACCTATATGTAGTTGTTTATCCCTAGCCTCTCTTTCATCTTTCCCCTTATGAGTCTCTAAAGTCCATTATATCATTCTTTTTGTGTACTCATAATTTAGCTCCCAGTGATAAGTGAGAACATACCGTTTTTGGTTTTCTATTCCCATGCTACTTTACTTAGAATAATGGTCTCCAGCTTCACTCAAGTGACTGCAAAAGACATTATTTCATTCCTTTTAATGGCTGAGTAGTATTCCATTATGTAAAGAAAGTATACCACATTTTCTTTATACAATCATTAGTCAATGGCCACTTAAGTTTCTTCCACATCTTTGCAATTGTGGGTTGTGGTACTATAAACATATGTGTGCAAGTGTCTTTTTTGTATAATGACTTCTTTTCTTTTGGGCCCACAGTGGGATTGCTGGATCAAAGGGTAGATGTACTGCTGAACTTCCAGGAAGACATGAATTGAGCAGGGCACTATTTAACCCACTATAGGATGTTTTCAGTATCCATGAAAAATAAAAATCCAACATCTCAATAAAACTTCTGGGTATGTGAATTTACATTGGAGTACATGTTTAAAAATAATAAAATTATTAATTTGAATTATAATCAAATTAAAATTAAAAACTTAAAGCTGTTTTTAAAATCAAAGTGAAACTACAGAAAACCAAAAGGTGATCTTAAAACAGCCAAAGAGAAATATTGTATCACCAGTAAAGTGATGGTATTTAGAATGGCAATACATTTATCAACAGTAAATAAAATGAGAATTCAGTTAAATAAGCATGATAAATTGTTGAAATAAAAAGAAATATCAATCAATTTATAGGAAAACAATCATACATAGATGCATGTTAACAAAATATGAACAATATAAATAAAGAGATCTTAATAGCTGAAAATCAAAAGGACAATTAACAATAGGCAAGATATACTAATGGCAATAGAATTTAAAAGACAATAAACAAACATTTCAAGTGATAAAGAAAATAACTGTCATACTAGAATTTTATGTTCAGATAAATTATTAGTAAAATTTTACTCTTGCTTGGGATGGCTTATGCTGCCTAAATCTGAGGATTCTCAGGTAACTAATTCAAAATAATCAATGGTGTAATATTCATTGTTAATGTCTTATCAATTATATCATCTGCCATATCATCACTATTATCTCTTCTAGAAGTCTCATTGATACACATTGAAATTTCTTATTATGCTCTCCATGTTTTTAAATGTTTTCTTTTCTGTTGCTTCTGAGTGATGCTTTTTTCTGATTTATATTCCAATTTTCTAACTCATTCTCTGAATGTGTCTAGTTTTTTGTTTAACCCAGTTATTCAGTTTTTATTTTATTTATTTAATTTCTTCATTTCTAGGTGTCCTATTTGGGTCTTCTCTAAACTGGTCTGATCCTATTTATTATGTCTTCTCCATTCTTGTGTTTTTAATTCCTTGATTATGACTTCTCTTTGGTGGTGTTTTCTATTGCTCATAGAACATTGTATCTGCTTTTATGTTACAATTGTTGACAGTAGGCTCATATTTAGTGGAAATCCTCTGACACCTTAGCTGAAGGTATGTGTTTGCAAAGTCATATCGGATGTGCTTCTACTAATCACCTTGGAGGTATTGCCATCCCAGAGCCGCTCTTCACATTAAGTTATCAGCTTAAATGTTATTAGACTTTACATAATGTTAGTATTCCAACGCCACTTCAAGAGCAGACAATTGTACTAATTGTTAGGGAATTTTTTGACTTTCCACTGAGAATGTATCCTAGATGGCAAAGAAAATTTTTCTAGTGCACCCTTTCATGGAAAATACAGCTTCTCAGAAGTCCTAGCTTTATGCATTGGTTTCATTCTAACTCACAATCTTATGTAAACCCAAAGCAGCCTTTCCTGTCTCCACATGAAAACCAAAACAGAGTATCCACACCTAATGATTAAAGCTGTTTTTCAGCTTTCTCTTGACATTTGGCCCATTTTTCTACCATTTTTGCCAATCAGCTATGCATTTTGAATTATAATTGTTATATTATACCAATCATTTACCCATACCTTTTCAGTAACACTACTTGGGGATTAACTACTCTGCCATACTAATAGGAACTGAAGTCTACTTTCAGTTACATAAATATGAATTATCAGAGCTTGTCCGCTCCTCGAAACAAAATGCATATGAGGGCAACTGGAAATATAAAGTATACTGGTAAAATATTAGAACTAGAAATAAAAATTATAAACAATGGAGTGAGTCAAGAGATATAGCTGATGGCCAGGAAGTGAAGTTTTCAGGAATTTAAAAGGAAGTTCACAAGAAAAGAAAGTTGGAAGATTCATGTAATGGTTTACATGGGAAAGATGGTTTGGATTTACAGTGAGTGAACACAGTAACCACCCCCGCCCCCATCTTATCCACAGGGACTATGTTCCAAGAACCTCAGTAAATGCCTGAAACAATGGATGATGCCTGTGACCTTGGATGGTACCAAATTCTATATGTACTATGTTTTTTTCCTTTAAATACATACCTGTGATAAAATATATAAATTAGACAAAGGAAGAGATTAACAATAGCTAGTAATAAAATAGTATAAATATAACAATATATGAACATGGCTACTTTTGAACCCTGAGGCCATTGTTAAGTAAAATAAGGGTTAATTAAACACAATCACTGTGATAACCCAACAGTAGCTCTGATAACCAATACATCTACTAAGTGACTAATGGATTGGTAGGGTATACAGCATGGATACTCTGAACAAAGGGATGATTAACATTCCAGGCGAGATGGAGCAGAATGGCCCATGATTTCACCATGCTACACAGAACAATGCACAATTTAAAAACTAGGCATTGTCTATTTCTGGAATTTTTCACTTAATAATTTTTGGACCACAGTTCATCCCAGAAACTGAAACCTCAGAAAGAGAGGACTGTGGGTAAGAGGGGACTTTGTATTAGGAAAGGGATCCCAGGAATAATGTAACACAGTCTAGGTATGTCTCTACAGTAGGTAAATGGAAGAAGACTTGTTATGCTAAACTCTTCCCTAGAACACAGTATTAAAAATCCTCTTTTATCCAGCATGTCATTGAGAATAGTATTTTCTCTCCTAATTCATTTTTCCCATGATTATGAGGTTAGAGAAAAAAATGTTTAATAATAAATTCTCTCTACATTTATATTTGGATGTGGGTTTTCTTTACTGAACCAGTTCAAACTAAAATTTCCAATAGTATTAATAACACTAAAATAACCTCTGTCTGTAAATGGTAATTTCACCTATTTCAGTGCATTCAGTGAATAATATTGTATTTACCGTTATCAAAATTATCTTTCTCATTTTTACCAAATATTTGCACCTTATTTATTATTTTGGCTGTTCTTTTATTATACCATACTCCCATTCCAGTAAAAATGAATTTTTAAAAATTAATTTAAAATATAGTTTTCTAAAACTCAGGTTTATAAGTTTAAAGAATGTTTTGATGGCATCATAAATATATATGTATAATGAATACAGACATTCATACTTTCATTTCCCAATATTCAGTAAAATGACTTGCCTAGTTATCTTTATTAATAAATAAATATAATATCTTCACAAATTTGAGACATCATAGGGAAAATTATTCTACTTCCCAGTGGTAGAACATAGAATATATTATATAATGTTAGTAAATGAATAATTCAAATTTTAAATTTTAATAAATAATTCAAATGAGAAATTTAGTTATATGAATTCATCTGGCTTTTAAATGATACTGAATATACAAATTTATCTATTTGACCTTCTTTAAAAAGATAAATTAACACTCTACAGAAAAAGAGTCATGAGTAGTTCGAGACCAGCCTGACCAACAAGGTGTAGCACCATCTCTTCTAAAAATACAAAAAGTTAACTGGGCATGGTGGCACACACCTGTAATCTCAGCTACTCTGGAGGCTGAGGCAGGAGAATCCCTTGAACCCAGGAGGCAGAGGTTGCCATGAGCCAAGCATGCCACTGAATTCCAAGTTGGGTGAGGGAGTGAGACTCCATCTCAAAACAATAAAACCAAAAACAAAATAGTCATGGCAATAGCATGAAACATTCCATTTTAAGGTAATTGTACCATTTTACATTTTCATGAGCATTCTATGAAAGAAATATTCATTTGTAAATTCTTTACGGTTGCTCTACTATTCATATTGCTTCAATAATAAATTTTCCTGACCAATTTGGGACTGACTTTTATCACATATATCACATGTATTTTTCCTTTTGTACTTTAAAACTTTAATTTTTGTCTCATTTTGAGAGATAGTTATCCCTTCCTCAATCAGCAGCTTTTTATTTTCTACCTATCAAGCTAGGAGACTGATGTTAGAAACAGTTTTTATCATTATGATTCTCTGCCCCAGTCACGTGGGAATTGAGATTTGATTGATCTTTTATCAGCTTCACTTAGGTTCTAGTTGTGCAGCTGTCTCTGCTTTCTTCCTCTTCTTCAGGTAGAAGTTCGAACTACAGACCTGGGCAACAGTTTCAACTCTTTTCAGAATCTTTTCTCTGGAGAGCTGGAAGAATAGAAGTCAGTCACCAGTTCTACCTTTAGCTTGTCTCTGATTTCCTGACACATATGGCCTATTTTGCATTTCTGTTACTCAGAAGGGTAAAAAAGATTCCAGACCATCTTTCCTGTGCCCATTTCCAAGACCCTAGTAAGCATAGAGCTTCAAGTATCAGACACTGTTCTTTGTATGTTGCATTCCATGTTTTTGGGATGTATAGCTTGTTTTTATACACAACTGTGTCTTTGAAGTGCATTTAAACATGTATGTCTATCATTGCTGTTTGTTTGGATTTGCAAGTGGTTGATTACATTTGGAATCTCAAGATCATCTTTCCTGGAATGTTTTTGAAGTTGTTAACTTTTATGTTTAATTTTTTAAGAGGTAGGATCTTACTATGTTGCCCAGACTGGGATACAGTGATACAGCATGGGAGTGTTGACCTGCTTTATTTTCGACCTGTGTTGGTTCACCATTACTTAAAAAATCTGGTGGTCCCTTGCCTCCAGAAGGTCACCATATTGACGCCAAACCTAGAAAAAGCACCTGATTGGCACAGCACACTACAGTTCACAACCTCCAAGCCCAATTAATCCTCCTGCCTCAGCCTCCCATGTACCTTGGGCTACAGGTGCAAGCCACTGCACCTGGCTGAAGTTTTTAACTTTAGCTATAGGAATTAATATCATTAGGATCATAATTATTGAAAATATGTGTAAGGGGAAATATATAGTCAACCAAATAGCTCTTATACAGGATTACTTAGGTTTACTTGGAAAATGTATTTCCTCATCTTTGTTCTTGGGAATTTTTGTATCATTTATAGAGAATCACAAATGTGTAACATTAATACAATAGTTTGTTTTAATTTGTTTTTATAAACCAATGTAATGGAATGAAGACTCAGGCAGTGTGAAATATATTTTCAATTATTGTTTTCCTGTAACAGTGATGTAATTGCACTGATCCTTTTGCATTCACTTTCCAAAGATCCCTTATATTCAGTAATAAATATTTTCAAAGCAGCTAGCTGTGATTATGATATATAGCCTATACAGAGGCCAAACCAATGATTTTGATGAAACAGCTTTGCATTAATCATTTTAGCACAGAGAAATATGATTAATAAATTACAGCAAACAGCTTAACTTTATAGTTTCTTAAATTGCACAGTTTTATAAGGTAGCAACTGAAACAAAAATATGAAAATCCAGAGATAATATTGGCTTTTGTTTGCTGTACAAGTATGATTTCAATACAATCTGCTTAACTCCGATTGATTGTTCACAATATTGATATCATAAGGAAATCTTTCCTAGCTAATATCCAGCTCAAGGAGGTGAAAGTCAACAGGACTTATTTCAATGGACTTAACTTTTAGAGAAAACCAAAATGTATTACTTTCATTCTTATTACTACACAAGACTTTGTAACATAAAATCTAGTGGAATACTTTTGGAAAAAAAGTCTAAGTCCAAAAGCAGAGATAAAGCTAAAGAAAAAAGACCTTCAAATCCAGTAAATATTTTAAATCCAGAAAAGTCAAGAATATGACTTAACCCTTAAATAATTGTATTTAAATCATCTTGGAAAGAGTCAAGCACTGAAATCAGAAATGGATCACCAGGGTCATGCTTCACTACTACAAAAAGAATATAGTAGAAAATAATAGGCATAGTTGTCTATTATTGAAGTAATAAAGATTATTCAAAAATCTCATGGACACATGGCCGAGGTCTCGGTCCTCACTGGATGCATGTAAGCATAAAGTTCAGGTATATCAACTGCAGCTTTGGCTCAGGACTTGAGCTAATGGTGATCTCCAAGTGGTATAAATGTGTAAGAACCTACTGGAAGATGCCTTTAGATGTAACTGAAACAGAGACAGAAACAATAATTGAATTAGGGAATTTGGAGAAATTTGGGCTAAAATCGCCGTTGGTGGATAGTTCTTTCTTATAGGAGACAGTAGTGTCTTTGTACTTATGTCCCATGTTCAACTGAACATTGGCCTGTATCAGAGACACATGACTTAAAGAAGAATGGAAATTGCTTTATGAAGAAATAAAACTTATGAAATGATCTGGAATGGATTAATTTATTTACACATGGTAGAGAAACTTCACCCATTTCTGTGAATGGCAGCCCATGTTTCAATGTTATATCTGCACTTGTACTATGTAGGATTCCAAATGAATAAGAAGTTAGTTAGAAACAAACTGTGCTCTTCCCATCTGTTAGATTTTACTAATGTTAGACTTTAATATTCTAAATGTTGGCAAGAATAAATGAGTCACTTTTTTAATTTTAATTTCTGCCTCGATGTTTGGTCATGAAGGGGACATTATGATTTTTAACTTTAGATCATTTTCTAAACCATTATTTTAGGATTAAGGTAATTTGATGTTCTCAAAAGATCTTCACATAGGATCTGGAGAACTATATGGGAGGATGTGTCTGAGAATTATTTGAATTGAACATTAGAATAAGATTAAATTTTCAAATTAGGCCAAGTGCGGTGACTCATGCCTGTAATCTCAGCACTTTAAGAGGCTAAGGCAGGCAGATTGCCTGAGTTCAGGAGTTGGAGACCACATTGGGCAACATGGTGAAATCCCAACTCTACTAAAATACAAAAACATTAGTAAGGCATGGTGGAAGGCACCTGCAGTCCCAGCTACTCGGGAGGCTGAGACACAATAATTGCTTGATTCTGGGAGGCAGAAGTTGCAGTGAGCCAAGATTGAGCCATAGCACTCCAGCCCCTGGGCAAAAGAGCAAGACTCTGTCTCAAAAAAAAAAAAAGAAGAAATGTTCAAATTGAAGAACCAGTATAAATTTGTGTTTACTTTGAATAACATTTTTTCTATATAATATATTTTACACTATCAGAGCATTGGTGTCACAAATCTAAAGTGTCAAACAATTGGTCCTAGAAAACACCTAATAAAATGTAATAAAATATCAATTTTTACATGGGGCATGAGGACTTCTGAAAGTAGAAGCAGGATATCCAATAAAGAGAGCAAAGAGCTTGGCAGTATTATGGAAGAAGTTCTTATTCTTCATTTTCCATGTTTCCCTATGTGAGTAAGAATTTTCTCTTTATTCCCAAAAAAGAAAACACAGAAAAAAACAAAACAAAACCTTCTAGCCTTCTTCTTACCCAAATCGATCTATCAATGAGAACATAGGTGAGACTGGGAGAAGGAACTGGGGACATGCTTATAGGCCTTACATGGAATCCATTTTTGAGGCAGCTTATTCTCAGGAATTATGCTTTCTCTCCTTACGTGTGATATATTTATTAAGATAGTCTTGTAAGACTAATATTCTGGAAACTTAAGGATTCAAAAAGCTTAATTTGGGCTGTGATTGTTCATCTTTTCAGTTTTTGAAGTTTTAAAATAAATATTTTCTTCCCTGATCTTTCTAGACCTTATAATAAAAGTGGGTATTTTTTTTTGTCTCATTTACATGAAGTAATGAAATTCCAGAGAATCTGAAAGTGACATCATAGGAACTAGGAAATGATTGAGATGGAAATGAAATCCATACTTATGACTTGAGTTCAATGTCTATAAACTCAATAATTAATAAAGGTATTTAATTGTCAGGCACTGTGCAAAGTCCTAAAGAAAGATTAATAAACTAAAGAGAATTGGTACCTGCTCTCACAGAGTTTATAGTTTAGAGGGCAAACACACAATAATATTTGTAAAATCAATAATGTTTAAAATGTGCCATCACAGGAGAAATTCAAGATGTTGTGATATGAATGGTAAACTATTCAAACCATTGACATTTGCCTAAATAATAGTTTTAATGCTGAAAAAAAATCCAAAGGCAGTATATATAAAACATAAAGGACACAGTAGGCATGATTACTAACTGACAAAAACTGTTACAGTAAAACCCTGATCACTCTTTATATTTAATTTATTCAGCAATCTATTAGGTACAAAAGATTCCAAGGTGAATATGATATGATTCCTGTCCTCAAAGAATTGGCAACCTTTGGAGAAAGAGAGGTAAGTGTATAGTTGCAACAAAGTATGGCGCATATTATGATAAATCTTCGTGATAACTGCCTGTAAACATAGAGAAGAATATGGAAACTATCTGGGAGTGTCCAGAAAGATGTCTCTAAGAAAGTAAACTTTGAGCCAGCTCACAAAAGGTATTTAGAAATGGGTCAAATAAAGAAGAGAATGAAATAACCAAAAAGCGACAAAATGTGGAAGTTAACCTATTAAAGTCATGATATATCCAGGAGATGGAAAATGTTTAATGTGCTTTTACTGCTAGATGCTTGGAAGGAATATTTTAAGAGGTCTGAGGGGAGTTATGCTAGGGTGAAACTGAAAAATTCAATATAAATATAGGCTTAACATCAAGGCAACCAAGGTATTTTAAAATGGGCTTATTATGGAGATTTTTTAGGATTTTGCATTGTGCATTGGTTACGGTAGAAAGATTTAAACAAGGAAACCAATTAGGAATCTGTGGCAAAAGTTCAGTCAAGAGATAATTGGGAATTTTGATGAAATCAATGAATATAAATAATGGCCTTATTTAGGAGACATATCAACATTTCAAGGAGAATTTTTAGTACTTCAATGTTTGAGATGAAGAGGAGTGAATAATGATTCATACTCAGTGGTTATATATATTTTACATAGAATAGATATCCAGTTATGGAGTTGTGACTTCTGAAGCAATATAATTAATTATAACCATTGGGTATTTAGCAATATAAATACAGATTTCTCCAAGAATAAATCATACCAGTTCAAAGCTCACATAATATATAGCATGGTCAAATTGAAATTGAATTTCAAGATTTGAAGAACAACAAAATATGTTTAGACAATGAAATTATTTAGTATGTTTGGAATCTAGGTATAGTCTAAATATAAGATTCTGCATAAAACAAGTATCTAAAATACATTATATAAAGTAATATATATAATAAACTTATGAAAAACATATTTTAATGCACAAAATGTAATACTAAAGTCATGTAAATAATTATAAAATAAAGCTACAAAGTATTGGGACAAGAAATCAAATATTTAAAGCCATATGATAAAATATAATTTTAAAAATAAAAAATATATTTTTAGTTGAATGTCTTTGGAAACTGCAAAAATATATATAAATAAACATAGAAAATTTGCAAATACATGATAGTATTTTTAAATATATTGTACACATTCTAAAAAATTAAATTGCTAAAGCAAATGTAAAATTCTAATGATAAATTTTCTACAGTACGATACCAGTGACAGTCTCCATCTGACTCAACTCCTAAGAGCATAGTTTTGAAAAGCAACTCTTAGTTTAGTAGGAGATATTTCATTGAGTCACACACAAATTATCATCATCAGAAACACTAACATTTTTAAGTCTCATGTGAAGTTTAAAGGGAGTATGTGTGAGATGGTGCAGGTAAAAATTCACCTCAAGAAAGCAATTCTGTTGAGACTATAACTTCTGGAATCAAACAAACAGAGATCTCATACTTGTTTCACCACTTTATAACTACATAGCCTAGAAAATTTAACACTTCATACCTCAGTTCCCCAGTTGAAGAATGGGTCTGATAATAGTAAATCACAAAGATTTTGTGAAAATTAATAATAAAAAAGATGTAAATATTTTAGCAAAGTACACAGTAAGAGTTCAATAAT
The DNA here is from genome assembly GCA_963573645.1 of Pithecia hirsuta. Classification (NCBI taxonomy): domain Eukaryota; kingdom Metazoa; phylum Chordata; class Mammalia; order Primates; family Pitheciidae; genus Pithecia; species Pithecia hirsuta. Next base: position 24,227 of record CAUYLZ010036635.1, on the reverse strand, counting down.
AGTATTCAGTAACTCACAGTATTTTTAATAGAAAGGAGAATGAAGAAGAGATCAAGGAAGAAAAGGTCATAAAATAGCAATGAAGAAAAGCTAAATCATCCATAAAATAGTCCAGACTTGCCAAAAGCAATAATGAATGGCAGAAAATACCAAAATAATATATTTGAACTATTATGAAAAAGTAACTGTCTACCTAAAATGGTGTGCTTAGTAACAGTATCTTTCAAAGACAAGGGTGAAATAAAATACATTTTATATAAATAAATAGTAAGAGTGCTTACTACCAAGGAATTTGAATAAAGCAATTTCTAAAGATTGATACTTAGGAAGAAAGAAAGTGATTCCACAGGGAAGACTGAAGTGATTAAACAAATAATGAACAAAAAAAATCATTAATTATGTAGGTAACTTCCTATAAAGGGTCTGTAAAAATAATAATGTCTAATTTATACTGTCAACATATCAGAAAAAAAATTCTTGATTACAGAAGAATGTAATCCAGGAGTGGCAAGATAAGAATAAAATCATTCCAAGTTAAGTACTGTTTAAGAGAGGGTTAAGATATTAACATCAGACTTTTTATTCAAAGTCTACACACCATATATAAATTTCCAAAAGGGTAAAAAAGGCAAAGTGGGATGAAAAAGCTCATTTTTTTCAAATAAATAAAAGACAATTAAAAGGTAGAAAAAGCAAGACAGATTAAATAATTTAAAGTAAGATGGAAGAAAAGGTATAAATATATTAGTTATCACTATAGATATAAAAGAACTAACCTTGCTAGTTAGGAGACAGAGATTGTCATACATGATTTTTTTTAAAATATGCTTTTTGCAAGACATTCACTTTAAAATAGGGCACAGAAACGTTGAAAGTGAAAAGACAGAAAATATTCTAAGAAATGGTATTGTGCACCATAAACATATAAGAATTCTAAAACAATATTTTCTAATTTACTCAAAATATATAAACCAATAACTGATAGAGACTCATGAAGAAAATGAAATATATCACACCATCATGGAAGATTTCAATGTAACTTTCTCAATTTTTGGTAGACTGAGCAAATACAAAGTTAATGAGTATACAAAAATTTGAAAAGTGTATTTAACAAGCTGACGTTATATAGAATATTTGTAGCAAATGTTGATATTTATTCAATATCCCTTTGCCACATAAGGATCCAGTTTATGCCAAAGGTATTTTACTGAAAACAGTTTTAACATATCTGAGAGGTTTCTTTCAACCTAAATGCTCAGGTTAGGCAGGAAGTACTGATTAATTCATGCTCAATAATATACAATCTTTTGTCTTCCTTTCCTTGTTTCCCTTACCTATTTTTCAACTAGTTTGTCTATATTCACTCAAATATTTTTCTCAAAGTCTGCTCTGGGGTGAAAAAAAATGTAAGACAGCACTGGAATTGATTCTAGAAAGCAAACCTACAGGATGGGCTTCTGGCATTAGATTACTTATTAGACAGATGTTAAAAGGACAACATTGTTGGTAAGTAGTATGGTGATGTCTCCTATATCCCACAGGACAACATTAACTAATACTCTTGACCGTGGTATATTGGGATGGAATAGAAATGGAGTGGGGAAGAACTCATGCTATGAGGCATGTGCTAGTAAGAAAGGGCACTTGATATTGTTGAATCATTTAGAAGCCCAGCAGTGGCTGAATTCTGTGAGTCAATATTGATAGTAGAAGATGCTTCCATGGAATTGGTATTCCTAGTTTCAGTGGAGGTGATAGAATTGCAGAATAGCAGAGACTGTACAGAAGCTCTTGCCCATAAGAAGCCAAGTTCAACAGGATACACTTCTCTGTAGATGTGAGCTAGCCTCCGGCTTCAACCATTCCAGTGTTTAAACAGGCATGGTGGCAGTGATGGAGGCAATTGGTAGGCCTTAAAGCATGCACTCCTTCTCACCCAGGGTTACCTAACTACTGCTGCTACTGAATGTCCAATATAGCAGCAACAAAAAATCATGCTGATATGGTATCAACCCTTGAGGGAACCAACTAGCTCCTTAGTGGTAACTTAATGACATTATAATTCTTATTTCCTATAAGATGCAGGATTCCAACCTTACAGGTATTTGTTACAAATTAGGGATATGAGTTAGCTTTCTTTGCCCTCATCGCCTTGCCTAATCCACTGTTTGTGGGGTAAAACTACTTGAATACCTTCATGGAGTCCCGCATAGCATCTTCTGGGACTCTGATAAAAGAGATTCAATATGGGTGCATTATTATAGATTCTTCAGTCCTGTAATACTCTATATCACTTATTGATTGAATTTCTCAACAGTCCATTTAAAAATACAGTTAATATGACAACTTGAGAATGACAGGTTGAGGTGCTATTCTTCAAAATCTGATATATAATTTAAACTATGGACATTATATGACACTGTGTTCCTGGTTAGCCATAAAACATGGAGAATCACAGTTATAAAAGTAGGAAACTCCTCTCATTCTCATCTCTAGTGATCAACTATCCCTAAAACTGTGGAGGACAAAAAGATATAGTTATCTGGGTGGTTAAGGAGTGCATTAAACCTAAAGCTATAGTTGCTTCCTAGATATTTTGGGGTCCTTGAACTGGCAACCCACTACCAGTTAGGAAACACCAAGTATTTTAGTATTCTGTTTATATGAAACATCCAGAACAAGAAACTCTACAGAGACAGAATGTATTTTAATGGTTGTTTAGCGATGGGAAAGAGGGAGGAACTGTGGAAGAAAGGAGTTGTATATCGGCAAGGAATACTGACCCAAGTTACCACATGCACAAAATTACTGTAAGTATTTTTTCTGAAAAAAGTAGATGAATAATGATATTTATTTACACTGAGTAAACTGTACAGAAGAAATAGCCAATAGACAATATAAGAACTCTGTTAAAACATTCATTTTGAGATTAACATTATATCCCCAAGTATAGAAAGTCTAATCTTAGCTCACTGCTACTGAGCTAAGATTGAATCAATTAAATCAAATATCCAGATGAAACTATTACTCATTTACTAAGATTCAACTATCTCAAGATAGTTCATAATCAAAATTTAGTAATTTTATTTGATGCTGAAATAAATCTATAATTAAAATATTGTGAATAGACGCTATCTTAAACAGGCTTAAAGAATGGCATAAACTTAATGGCAGGAAAAGATGGACTTGAGTGCTGTGAAGCAGAATGGTTACCTACTTGGGAAAACAGTTTGGAAGTTTCTCACAAAGCTAAACATAGAGTGACCTTGCCACCCAGGAATACCACCCTTAGAAATGAAAATGTTTGTCTACACATAGACATTTATATGAATTAATATAGCAGCATAATACATAATAACCAAAAATAGGAAATACCCCAAATAATCATAAACCAATGACTTGGTAAAAAAAAAAAAAGGTATATTAATAAAATAGAATATTATTCAGCAATAAAAATGAATAATGTACTTATACATGCCAAACGTGTATGGACCTTGAAAACATACGCTAAGCGAGAGACACCAGTCACAAAACACCACGTATTTTAGTATTCTATGTATATAAAACATCCAGAACAAAAAAACTCTATAGAAACAGAATGTATTTTAATGGTTGTTTAGGGATGGGAAAGTGGGAGGAACAGTGGAATTACTGCCAACAAACATGGGTTTCTCTTTGGAGTGGTCAAAATACTCTACAATGGATTGTAATGACTCTGAATATACCAACAGCCTTTGAATTATACACTTGAAATAGATTGTAATGACTCTGAATATACTAATAGCCATTGAATTATACACTTGAAATAGATAAATTATATTGTATGCTAATTATATCTCAATAAAGCTGGTATATATTTTTAAAAATTAGTCATTTCACAAAAATGAAAGCAAATGGCTGATGTATTTGTGGCATGTTATTCAATCATGTAAAAAATGTAAAAAAAAGGTACCACTATTTCTGTATTATTTAGCACAAAGTAGATTTTAAAAAATTTAAAATTAAGATATATAGCAGCAGTAAGTATTGTTGAAAATGGAGATTAAGTAGAATGATGGTCACCAGGAGCTGACAGGAAGGGGAAATGAAAAGTTAGTGTTTTCTTGAGTTTTTTTAAAAAACTGTATTGAGATATAATTAACATATTTTTTTAAATGGACATATTTAATATAGACAATTTAATGACTTTGGAGAGATGCATATATCTGTGATGCCATCACCACAATCAAAAGTTCCATTTGAAAAATGTGAAAAATCTCTAGAGATGTATGGTGGTGATGGTTGCACAACAATGTGAATGTAGTTAATGTCACAGAACTGTACACTTAAAATGGCTAAAAGGGTAAATTTTATACCTGTATTTTACCACAATAAAAAAAAAAACTAAGGAAGAGGAAGGAGAAGAAGAAGGAGGAGGAGCAGATGAAGGAGAAAGAGGGGAAAAAGAAGAAGGAGGAGAAAGGAGGGAGAAAAGAGGGGGAAAAAGGAAGAACAATGGAAATTCTTATCCTCTAGTCACCAAAATATAAATCAAAAAAATTAAAAAGCTGACAACCAGATTGAGGACATGAAATGTGATTTGGAAACCTTCTCATCCTATTCCTGCTTCTCATCTCAGCTTGTTTTTGTTTGACTCACTGGCTTGTTGAGCATTGAGTGAATGCTTTTCTGCCTGTGTTTCTATCATCTCACATACTCCTCCCTGAACAGGAGTAAATTACACAATTCATAAAATTGTGAAATATTTCTTCTCATTCCGTTCAAAGGAGGAATTCAGTGAACTTAGTATTATCTTCACAGGATAGGCATCCCTAAGGACTGGGATGAGGTCTCCTGATATTTTGGTTTCAGCATCTAGCACTAGGCTAAAAAAAAAAGAAAAAAAGAAAAGAAAGAAAGATTCTGTATAAATATGTGTTGAACTAAATTTGGCTGAAGGAGACAAGGAAAGAAAAAGGAAATTTGAATTGACTGAGCCTGGACACTTTTGAGTACTTTACAAAAGTTATCACACAAAGGTTATTGATTTGTACTGACATTTTTAATAAACATGCTGAGGCTGCATCTGCCAAGGCAAAAAGAACCACTATCTCATGGATTTCCCTAATGGACTACAGCCAAGTTGTGTAACTCTGGCTTAATAAACTGATTTCCTAACAAGTTCAGGTTTTTGCACCATGTCCACTCTACCTCATAATTTGCCATTATTCCTAAGGTGCTTTGATTTCATTATAAGGTAGAAAAATGAGATTTTTGAGATTAGTGGAAGTGAAAATAATCGATATATTTTGTGAATACTTATTTGTAAGATTATAGAATTTTCAAGTGTAAAAACTTGACTTTACATTTTCTGGGTGCTAATTGGTTAATAATAACAGAATCAAAGAATTTGTGGTAAAGGGAGTATATGATTTTTCTCAACACAGCAACATTTTAAACACTGGGTGAATATACCACGACAGGCTGACAGATTTAAGTTTAACAAAATTATGAAACTATATCAATGAATATATTTTCATCTTTACCAAAGTTTAACCTGGTTCTTACTGAATTACAAATATATTCTCTTAGTGGCCTAAGCTTTATAGAATCATTCATGGAATATTTGCTTTAGTCAAAGCTTCAATTTATTCTGCAGTAAGTTTCTGGACAAAGGGCCTCATATTTATTCTTGTGGGTCCCTACAGCTAATTCATATAATACACAAATATTTGTGGGGTAGCTACTATGTGCTGAGAACTGGTTTAAAGTTAAGTTCTGGAAATAAAGCTATTAGTTGTCCTTGACAGCTACATTCTAGTAATCAGTAGCCCAATAGGGAAATATTAACCAGAAAAGTAAATAAATAGAAGTTCATTTAAAAATAAAAATTATATAAAAAATAAATAAAATCTGTTCAACAAAAAGGGAAACAAAGGCTGATTGGTGGTTTAGAAAGATGGTGATAAAAAAAAAATCTTTTCTAAAGAGGATTCTGCCATAATCTGGTAGAAAATTTTTCTAGGTAGAGGGAAAATCAAGTGCAAAGGCCTCAAGTAAGAACTAGCTTGACCTTGTTTGAAATACAAAAAGACCAGTATTCCTAGAATTAACCAAATGAAAGTAAGAAAGTTTAAGTCTGTGAGGTAGGCAGAGGTCAATCAGGTCAGGGCTTCTAAGCTAAGGAGAGGAGCTTAGAATTGCAATAGGAAGACATAGAAGTAGAGAAACCACACAACCTGTCATCCAAACCAGAACCCTTTTGAGAGAAAGGAGGCTTGATTAATAATTATTTCAGAACAATAGAAACAAACTAGGGCTCTCCCAAGCAAACAGGGACATGAATACCCTCTAGTGAAGATTTCTAAGCAGTTTCTAAGCAGAAAAGTAATATGATATGATTTATGCTCATAAAATATTAACCTCTTTGCAAAGAATGAGCTACAGAAAAAGATAAAACTGTAAGCAGAGAAACCAACAAGAAGTTACTGTATGCGCCTTACTGGCAAATAATTTTGTTTGTGCTTGGCTTTGTAGCAGCAAGGATAGTGAGAAGTATTCAGGTATTAAGTTAGAGCAAAAAAGAAAATTTTGTTGTATTGGATGTAGGGTGTGAGGGAAAGAAAATAATACAGGATGACTCTCAGTCTTTCTGCTTGAGAAAAACGGGTGAATAATGACACTATTTGCCTATGCTGAGTAAACTGGACAGGAGGAATAGTCAGAAGAAGGAATAAAAATTGTGCAATGAGAGATTTATTTGAGATAAATATTATATCTCCAAGCATAGAAGGCCTAATATCAGCTCATTCCTGGACATATGGTCAATTAAGTCAAATACTTATATCAAACTTTTGAAGAGAATTCATTCAGACTTAACTCTCATAAGCTAGTCATAAGCAAATTCAATAATTTTGGATGTCTTTCAGCAGGAAGCAAAGTTAATAAAATAGTAAAACACAAAGGAAGTATAGTATTTAATTCTTCTATTTTAAAGTCCAGGGTTCTCCTCTGACCCCAATATCAAGAAATACGTAGAAAATTAAATATGTGAATATAGTTATAGTGCAAAATGCATTAACTTCTGCTTGACTTTGCTCATGAATCCTTTCCATAGTTTCCTATCCTACTATAAAGGAGTTAGTAAATATTTGGGTAACCTGTGTTCTCATACCCAAAAGCAATGATACTGATATATATGGATATCAAACAAGATTTTTATTCTCTCTCGTAGATAATATATGCCATTAATGGAAAAAGATGAGTATCAGATATAGTTGGTCAGGTACTCATTCCAAATAGCTAATGTCCTTGCTGTACTAGTAGTCAAAGAATGTTTGTCGGTAAAGAATTTTATACTATCTATCTATGTTTCAACTTAAATATCAGGTTTATAGAGTTCATCATGACCAAGTCTTTTTGAAGAAAAAAATTAACTAAAGGGCCTTATAACCTGGCATTTTATTTGAAAATAGTTAAACTCATAAAATGATAACTAAATACAATTAATTTCATATGGTTCAACTGTAAATAATATACAGTAAACATAGAATCATTCTCTATTTCTTCCTCCTAAAGACCACACATGATCTTTAACCATTGTGCCTATTTATTGTTTCAGGACTGGCAAAACTAAAGTTTAATTTTTGCACATGTACATCTTCAAAGTACAGTCCCAAAGTATAGAAATGGTATTGATCTTTAAAAGCTCAGCAAACTAGCAAGATCTACATTCTTTTAGCGGTGGTATTTTCTCAGAGGCAATCAGCACTTCTCTTCATGTTCCATATGTACAATCTATGTATGTGACTAAAGCAGTAAGGCATGACACAGAGCAGTATATTGCTAATTAATGAGTAGGTTTGCATTAGACAGAAGAAGTATCATCAGTCACTTTACATAGACTCAGTCAACATCAATAATTTTGTGTTGGCCGGGAACAGTGTCTCATGCCTGTAATCCCAGCAATTTGGGAGGCCGAGGCGGGTGGATCACCTGAGGTCAGGAGTTTGAGACCAGCCTGGCCAACATGGTGAAATCCATCTCTACTAAAAATACAAAAATTAGCCAGGCATGGTGGTACACACCTGTAATCCCAGCTACATGGGAGGCTGAGTCAGGAGAATTACCTGAACCTGGGAGGCAGAGGTTGCAGTGAGCCGAGATGGCACCGCTGCACTCCAGACTGGGCAACAAAGTGAGACTCCATCTCAGTATATGTGCGTGTGTGCGTTTGTGTGTGTGTGTGTGTGTGTGTGCGCGCATGTGTGTGTTACACATACCTCTATTCTGTTCGGGATAACTTTTTTAGGTTAACTGTTTTAGAATTAGCAATTTGTGCAATTCCCAAGGAATTGTCATCCTCTGGGTGTTTCAACTTATGACATCGTAGATGATTTGTGGTGATGGATGCACTCAGACACAATTACAATGTTGACCTGAACTTTATTAAACACAGCCAGATATTTACTCTTTTTGAGATTTGGTTTTCTCATCTATAAAACAGACTAAAAATATCTCACTTTTAGGGCTTCACTGAAGATAGACCAAAAAAAAAATTTACTTAAAATGATTTTCCCCATGCCTAGCACAGATTTGGTGTTTGATTAACGCTAATTGCACTTCTATTGATGAAAAACATTCATTTGACACTACCATAGGCTATTTTGAATTGTTATGTGTCTCATTTATCTTTGTGTTTAACGAATTGTTTCACAAAGTAATTCCTTAAATATTTATTTTAAAATTTCATTCGAACAAGATAATGCTTAGTCCTAGACTATGGCAATATATTTAATAACAGAGTAATGTATTGTTAATAAAATAGAAATAAAAGTTTTAAAATGTATATTTATATAGACATATGTAAACAAATATACATACAAATGTATAAAAACTTAACTATGTATAGTTGATGCTGAAAATATTGGTGATGCTATTGAAAATTTATATAAAATAGTGAAAACTATTAATTTTACTTGGAAAATTCTTTCTTTATGACAACAAAGTCTTGCTCTTTTGTTTTTTCTTTATTCTCCTTCGGTTTTTATAACCAAATATAACTGAAAAAGATGACTAAATTATAATTTTTAGTTATTTCTTCATTTTTAATTTTTATAATAGTTTTATGAAATGGTAGAGCAAAAACAGAACTTCAATTTTTTTTCACAATTCTGGAGTGTAACTGTTCCTATCATTCTAAATCAGAGTTCTAACTTACTTTCAATAACAAAGAAAAAGATTTCATGAGTTCTGCTAGAGTTTCTAAGACTCTGTTAGTCAAAAATATTTCAAGAAAGGGAAAGTAATGAACATATACATGCATGTATTTTTATAATAAAATGATTTCTATTCCTTTGAGTATTTACCTAGTGATGGAACTGCTGGGTTAAATGGTATTTATGCCTTTAGGCCTTTGAGGGATCACCAACTGTCTTCCACAATGGAAGAAGTAATTTCCACTCCCACCAACTGTGTAAAAGTGTTCATTTTCCTCCACAATCTCGCCAGCATCTGTTGTTTTTTTGACTTTTTAGTAGTAGCCATTCTGACTGATGTGAGATGATATCTCACTGTGGTTTTGATTTGCATTTCTCTAATGATCAGTGATGTTGAGCTTTCTTCATATATTTGTTGGCCTTACATATGTCTCCTTTTGAGAAGTGTCTGTTCCATGTCCTTTTCCACTTTTTAATGGGAATTTTTCTTGTAAATTTGTTTAAGTTCCTACAGACTCTGGTTATTAGGTCTTTGTCTAATAGATTGCAAAACTTTTCTTCCATTCTATAGGTTGTCTGTTTACTCTGTTAATAATTTCTTTTGCTGTGTAGAAACTCTTTAGCTTAGTTAGATCCCATTTGTCAATTTTTGCTTTTGTTGAAATTGCTCTTAGCAGAATTATTCACAATATTAAAGACATAGAATCAACCTACAGGCTCATCAATGTTAGACTAGAAAAAAAATGTGGTACATATACCACATGGAATACTATGCAGCCATAAAAAATAATGAGATTATGTCCTTTGCAGGGACATGGATGGAGCTGGAGGCCATTATCCTTACCAAACTAATGCAGAAAGAGAAAACCAAATACCATGTGTTCTCACTTATAAGCGGAAGCTGAATCATCAGAACACATGGGCACGGGGGAAACAACACACCATGAGGCTTCTCAGGGGGTGGAGGGTAGGAAGAGGGAGAGCATCAGGAAGAATAGCTAATAAATGCTGGGCTTAATACATGGGTGATGGGATGATATGTGCAGCAAAGAATCATGGCACATGTTTACCTATGTAACAAATCTTCACATCTTACACATGTACCCTTGAACTTAAAAGTTGAAAATAAAAAGAAAACATGCTAAATGAAAGAAACCAGCACACACACACACACACACACACACACACACACAAACACTTATTTTATGATTCCATTTGTATGAAATATCCAGAGCAGGGAAATCTACAGAGACAGAAAGTAAATTAATGATTGCTTAGGGATAGGGGAGGGAGGATGGCAGAATGACAGCTAAAAGGTATGGAGGTTTCTTTTTGTGGCAATGAAATGTTCTGTGGTGAGGTTTAAATATATCTGTGAATATACTAAAAGTAATTGAATTGTACAATTTAAATGAGTGAACTGTATGGGGTGAATTATACTTCAATAAAGTCATTTTTTAAAAAGAAGAGAAATGGAAAGTATATAATTAGAAGTCTAGATATTATATTTTAAAGGAGTGACTAGTATGTTCTTTGATACATATTTATTTTGACACCTGTTGATTCCTTAGAGAATTAGACAAACATCTGTGCATCTTTAGTTTGATTGGGTTATTGCATTTCCAAAACTAAAGCAAGTCTAGTAGCCCCCTGATCTAAATGTATCAGGAGACTTTCAGAAATCTATGAAAACCTTTAACACGTAGAAAAAAATCTATTTTCTTTGATTTGTATGCTATTATAAGAAACCAACAATTATTTGTGATAGAGTGATAAATCAGAAAATAGAGATATGAATATTTAGCTAATTGACTACTTCATAGCAGGAGTCTTAGTCCATTGGGCCGTGATAGTGAAATACTATTAACTGGGCAGCTTATAAAGAAAATAAATTTATTTCTCACAGTGCTGGAGACTTGGAAATCCAAGATCAAGGCATTGACATATTTGGTTTCTAGTGAAGGCCCATTTTCTGGTTTATATATGGTGACTTCTGGCTATGTCCTCACATAGTTCAAAAAAGTTAAGGCAGCTTTCTAGGAACTATTTTATAAGGGGAAATTAATCTCATTCACGAAGGCTGTGCCCTCATGATTTAATTGCTTCCCAATGGCTACACCTCTTAATATCCTCACATGGTGATTAAGTTTCAACATAAGAATTTCAGATGATAAAAGCCAGCATTATTTAGGTGCTTTGAATGCATTATTTTATTTAATCCTCACAATAATCCTGAATTTTTTACATTTTCTCATTTGGAAAATAAAACAAAGGGCTCAAGCATCTTGATCTGGGGCACACAGTTGGTATGTGAACCAGGGCACACAAAATCCAAACTGTGTCTGTCTACAAAATAAAAGATCTTAACCACTAAGTCATGCTATTTCGATGGCCATCAAAAGGGAAGTAAAGTGATAGAAAAACATAAGAAAATAGTCTCTAGTGTCCCATAGTAGCTTTGCTACATCTAAAGCATGAATAGAAATTGATTCAGCCATACTTTAAGATGATGACAGTTTCTCAAATAAAATTTAATGTAACGTATTTTATGCACTTGGTAATATTAAATTTCATTTCTTAATAAGATCTAAAGATCTAAAAGATCCCTCATCCCACACAGACTTAGAATCTCTCTGGGTGGTATTTATGAGTACATTAACACAGTGCAAAAATTTAAAAGTCAATCAGCCTGATTTTTGTTCACAAAAACACCAAATGGTTTATTTACTACTTTTGTTTATCTGTTTATTTCCACTGGTTTGAGCCCACATAAACAGAATTTGTGATTTAATGAAAGAGCTGGGGGGAACTGCATTCATCCTTTTTACCCTTCGTTCCCCCTGCCATGTGAGAACATAGTGTTCCTTCCCTCCAAGGATACAGCAACAAGGCTCCATCTAGGAAGCAGAGAAGAGCCCTTACAAGACACCAAATGCTGATTTTTTTTTTTTTTTTTTTTTTTGAGACAGAGTCTCACTCCTTCACCAGGCCTAGGCTGGAGTGCAGTGGCACAACCTCAGCTCACTGCAACCTCCACCTCCCAGGTTCAAGCAATTCTCCTGCCTCAGCCTCCCGAGTAGCTGGGATGACAGGCACGTGCCACGAAGCCCAGCTATTTTTTTTGTATTTTTTTAGTAGAGACAGGGTTTCACCACGTTGGCCAGGATGGTCTCAATCTCTGAACTTCTTGAACTTATGTTCCCCAGCCTCCAGAAATTTAAGAAATACATTTTTGTTCTTTATAAATTAACCAGTCTTGGATATTTTGTTACAACAGCACGAAATGAACAAAGATAGCCTCCTAAAAACTGAGTCAATTTATCATCACTCTCAACAGTGTATTAATGTTCCACTTTCCTGATATTCTCCTCATCATTGAATATTAAACTTTTCCATTTTTTCCAACTTATGTATATTATTATTGTCTTAGTTTGGAATTTTACGAATTACTAGTGAGGTTGAATGTTTTTGTGTGTATGTTTTGATGATTTGTACTTTTTTCTGTAAAATCTGTACATATCATTTGCTTATTTTTTTCTCTTGGCCATTTTCTCATTGAAACCTAAAAGCCTTCTGTATATAATGTTTATTACTCCTTTGTTGCAACTAAACTGTAAAAGTACTTTCTTCCAGCCTCAAGCTTGTCATTTGCCAATTTATGATGTCTGTTTAAGAGTTTTATGTTTTATGTAGCGAAGTCATTCAATCTCTTCTTGACATATTCCATATTTTATATCTTGTTTAGGAAGCCATCTCAACCCCTAAATTCAAAAAAATTTTTTTCTATGTTTTCCTCTACTATTTTATAAATATTTAGATCTTAATCTATTAGTACTTTTTATATAGTGTGAGGTAGCTATTGAAATCAAATTTTGTTTTAAAATAGATGTTCACTTCCAATTTATTAAAAGCTTGCTTTTACTTTCCCTATTAATTTGAAATATAACCCATTTTATATTATAAATTCCCACATAGAAATGGGACTATTTCTGTTTTCCCTATCCAATGGCATTGATGTATTTTTAAAACAATACTGTGTTATTTTAGCATTACTATGTATTGAAGTATATATATTGAAGAAAAAACATTCCCCTACCACCTCACAGATGAGGTCCAAAGTTTAGGAGCACAGATTTCAGATCCATTTCTGGCAGCAATACTTCCTTCCTGCTGGCATGTTGATTGAACTACCTCCCATTCCTCTTCTGTAAAATTTGCATGAGTATAGGATTATTAATAGTATTAGAGAAGTTTTAGAATTATAAGATTATTTTTAGGATTGTTATAAGTGAGTTAATATGTGTAAAGTTCTTAGATCAATATTCACTATAAGTACTTTATAAGTGTATCCTATTATTATAAACCCTTTTATATTTTATTTTGAAAAAATCGCTATCTTTTTGCAATATCTGCTTCACATAAATTTTTGCATCAGTCTGCCAATTTTTATAAATATTATCGTTTGTACTCTGTTAGGTCAATGGGTACTGCATTAATTGTACCTAAGATACTGTTTTATGCACATTGGTATTATTTAGCAATGGAACCCTGCCTTCATATGAAAGTTTGATTAGAGTCTAAAAAACAAATCTCTGAAAGGTAGACCTGCAATGGTTAAAGCTGCCAACCTAGACTACAAATAAAGAGCTTCTAGGATTCTAAGAAAAATAGTTTGAAAATCCCAGGTTGAAAATATTTTTTCCTTGTCGCATTATCTCTCATCACATTAATGTTTATTACAGTGACTGAGTTATTATGTTTTATTGTCTGAGAGGAGGTTGCCATTTGGTGTACTTCAGAAGAAAAACATCCCTAGAGAATATTCCAGAATTTGTAATTTTAGGAAAGAAAGCAATAAATGACCACCATCTCTATCTGTTCAAAGGCTGCATTTACTAAAGAGAAATGACAGATTAATGCACACCATATGAACAATTTTTGTTTCACCAAATTTGGTAAATTTATATAAACACTGTAGCATATGGTTAGGTGAGATGATATTATAATCACATACTCATCACTCTGATAGTTAAACTAACCATATTTGTCTTTTTTTTTTACAAAATATACTATTGAGTTTTGTGGTCCAGTAATGCTGTTATTGGTTATCTTCTTGATTTAATATGAAGAGCTCCCTAAACCATAAGTAATTTAATCAGCCTTCTGTATTTTTGTATTTATGTTATCACTTCTGTTGAGCTAAAAATGCAATTTACTAGTTATTGTCATAAACATACCCTGCTGAGTACAAGGAATTATAATAATGGGCTGTATTTTTTCTATTGTTCTACTTTGTTCAACCAAGTGACAGCATGAACTTGCATCTAAAACACAAGTTATTGTACACTGCAGGGCAAAACATAGGCTAGTTCTGAAGTATGACCTAATAGTGCAGACACGGAATAACAGTGAATGGCTCTCTGGGTACCAATGGGTAGGGCAACTTTCCAGTTCATCTGAGAGAAGCACAGTCCAACATTATCACAGCAATATACCCATCTGTGAGTTTTAGTAGCTTCGAATGAGTGCATTGCAGAGACTGTAGCTAGTTAGCCAGTTACTGAATGTTGCACACTGCTCTGCCTGTGTAATAATAAAAGACACCACAGATGGGACTATTGTTTTAGGAGGGATACCAACAGTGAGTATCTTGATGCATTGTGTCATCAAAGTATACAATGTCACAGAAAAAATAATGATTGACTATCAACAAAGAGATACTATCTTGAGGTATTCTAGGCACTTTCAGCCATTTGAAAAAAAATAAGAATAAATTTGAATTATTCATTATACATAGTCTTTAATATGCCTTGTAATTTGTGGATAGATCATTCTATATGTGACTCACACATATATATTTTAATCTGTGAGATTAAACTCAGTGCTCTTTAGTTGACGTATAAACGATAATTACAAAACTTATTTAAATTATTTGAGCATTGTCTCTGCTCTAACCTAAAAAGAAAAAAAATAAAAACCTCCTGCAATGTGTTTATATATCCATGTGACATACAGGTTAAAATGAGTTTTAGAAGTGAAGAAACTTGCCCAGGATTACAACTAGCAATTTTGGAGCATAACTCAAAATCAGTCTGTCTAATGTCAAAGCCTCTAGCTGAACCACTAAATCATGCCTGTCACATTTTAAGCGCAATTTTTCCCCACAGTCTAACCCTCCTAAGTTTGTTTGGTTGGTTTGAAAATTTGTCTGTCTGTCTATCTATCTATCATCTATCTATCTATCTATCTATCTATCTATCTATCTATCTATCTATCATCTATCTATCTAGAAAACAGTGTAACCTGTAACAAAGGTTACCATCTTGTCTAAAAAGGCAAACTATAGAGATAATATGCAATATTCTTATGTTCTGATTCTCACAGTCCTCTTATTTCCTCTCTAGAGACAACTGCTATAGTGAACTTGATATATACTCTGCCAAACAACGTTTTTATTTTACTGCATACATATTATATATAAGCCATTAACATTAATTATATGTTGACCTACAATTGCATCATGCTGTGAAATGATTCTTTAAATTTCTTCTCACAATTTCACTTGTAATCTAGTTGATTTATTCTAACAATTGCATCACAATCAATCAATGTTTATCTATTCCATATCAATGAATATTTAGACATCAAACTTTAAATGTTTTTAAATAAATATGCAGCAAACAAAACAGTCTTCTGTGTATTTTCTTACGTAAATGTGTAAAGTTTTTTAAGCGTTTCTAAGGTATATGCCTTAAAGTATGTCAATGGTCAGTGTCCATACTGTCACTGTAAATTATTTGAAATATAATCCCTTTGTACATATAATATACATTTGTCAAATATTATACCAACAGAATATTCTATCAGCACTGTACAAATAGGCCTATTTTTACATTCTGCCAATATTAAATTCTTTTGAAAGAAGTTAATTGTTTAATCTGGCAAATATATAAATCTGTAATATATGAATATTTTGAAAGAATAATAAGTGAATATCATTGTCTCAACACCATATTAATGATTTAGAACTCTACTGGTCCCTAAGAAGTGTAAGTTCCTACAAAATTATAATTTTCATCCTCTAGAGTCAATTTTGGATTCATTATTCTTTTTTCCATATCTATTTAGCTGTCTGAATATGTATGTCTAGTTTTGAAACCCTAAGTAGCAAGCACATAACTAGATGGGAAATAAAAATAGAATTTTGCACTATTAGTGGAAAGCTTTCAGGAAAAGCTCTGCTGAGCAGCAGGATCTCTGATAGTGTACAAGAGCCCTTTTAGGTGAAGTTAGTGGGTGAAGATATTAGAATCCTGACAAATAGGGCTCATGTCACTTAGATCATTTAGTTAGGTTGAAGTGAATAATAGATACTGAGGAATATCCAAGTATAGTCAGAAGTACGGTGAGAGGAAGTGAGCAGCTCTGCATTTTCTGCTCCTAAGCTCATCATAGCCCAACTTTAGCTCCCATGAATTGGTCAAAGCAGAACACTAATGGGATTCTCAATTAATTCAGGGAATAAAGCATGAGGAGAGAAGCAGCAACTTTATCAGCACACCGTTCAGTTCAGCCAGGTACATGTAAGAATTTGGGGCAGATGCCACCTAGGAATTCTGCTCTTGGATTAATAATAATGGCATAGAAGCAGTGGAGAGGTTGTTGAAAGCAGACTTCAACAGGTTTGTCTCTTGAGCCAATTCCAATCTATTCTAAAGCACAGCTGTCATTGAGGGATCTTTCTTCATAAAGTTACCAGGAGGTCTCTTTACCTCTTTCTTGCGGTAAATCTCGTTTCAAGTATTCTACTTTGTCCTCTGTTCTTGGTTTACTTTGATCTTCTAAAGGGTATCTATTTTTTCTTATCAATACCAACAGAACCCTTGATGTCAGAATTTCAGGCCTATTCTCAAAGACTGGTCTAGTCTCCCATAGAGACCGCCAATCTCCTACTTGGAAGGTAAGGGCCTAGAAGTTTAATAGTAGAGAAGGACTGTTATTTTTGAATTCATTGGTCACTATAGGAATCACCATTTAGTCCCTTTGGGGAATATCCTCCCTGTACTTGTTTCTACCAATCCCCTCTATTTTACTCAATTCATAGCATAAACTTTTAGACTTCTGTTTGGTTGAGAAAGAGGCAATTTACCAAATAGGAAGAGTTTATTAGGGGATCTAGAAATAGTGATGCAGCTAAATGGCTTTAAGCCAGTCTTCCTCATGTTCGGCTTCCATTTCACTTACGATAACGTGATTCTTGATGTTTCTGGTAGTTCTTGAGAATTATTCAGTAGACATTGTGCAGCCTTAAGATTTCCTCATGTCAGGATTGGAATCTGGCTTTTTTCTGATAGACAAGCCTGTTACCACTTGTGAACCCCAAGTATCTGAGACAGGTCTCAATCAACCTAGAAAGTTTATTTTGCCAAGGTTAAGGACACACTTGTGACACATCCTTAGGCGATCTGATGACATGCGACCAAGGTGGTCAGGATACAGTTTGATTTCATACATTTTAGGTAGACATAAGGCATCAATGTGTGTAAGGTGTACGTTGATTTGGTCCAGAATGGCAGGGCAACTGGAAGCCCGCTCCAGGCTTTTAGATTATAGGTAGATAGACAAAGAATTGCATTCTTTTTTTGTTTTTATTTTTTTATTGTACTTTGGGCTCTGGGGTACATGTGCACATCCTGCATCCTGCAGGATTGTTGCATAGGTACATGCATACCATGGTGGTTTGCTGTCTCCATCCCTCCCTCCATCGCCTACATCAGGCATTTCTCCCCGTCTTATCCCTTCCCATCCTCCCCGCATCCCCTGCTCCTGCTGTCCCTCCCCTTCCCTCCACCCTCCACCTAGCCCAGTGAGTGTTCTTCTCTTCCCTGTGCCCAAGTGTTTTCATTGTTCATCACCCACCTATGAGTGAAAACATGTGGTGTTTGGTTTTCTGTTCTTGTGCCAGTTTGCTGAGAATGATGGTTTCTAGATTCATCCATGTCTCTACGAAGGACACGAACTCGTCCTTTTTTATGGCTGCATAGTATTCCATGGTGTATATGTGCCACTTTTTCTTTGTCCAGTCTATCATTGATGGGCATTTGGGTTGGTTCCAGGTCTTTGCTATCATAAACAGTGCCGCAATGAACATACGTGTGCATGTGTCTTTATAATAGAACGATTTATAATCCTTTGGGTATATACCCAGTAATGGGATTGCTGGGTCAAATGGAATTTCTATTTCTATATCCTTGAGGAATCACCACACTGTCTTCCATAATGGTTGAACTAATTTAAACTCCCACCAACAGTGTAAAAGTGTTCCTTGATCAGCCTTTCACAGAACACACAATTTAAATGTGGAGAAGGAGGGTAGAGGAATAGTCACTTATGCCTTAGTCTGACTCAGTGAATCTGTATTTTTCACATGAACAATAGGGCAGAAGAAGCAGTCAGATTTGCATTTGTCTCAGATAAACTGAGATAACTTTCATTTCTGTCATCTTTTCCCATATCTGTGAAAATAAGGTATCAATTCACATTGCCAGGGAGAAATTCAATAGAACTGTTTCAGGGTAAAGATCTTGAGACCCGCAAGGAATTTCCTTGTGGGCAAATTGCGAGAGAGGTATGTAGTTTATTTTTATCTTTGCAGCTATCTCATTTAGGAATAAAGTGGGAGGCAGGTTTGCATGAAGCAGCTTCTAGATTGACGTTTCCCTTTGCCTTAGTGATTTTGGGGTTCAGAGATTTAGTCTCCTTCTATAAACTTTTCTGTCTCTTTTCCAGCTTACAAAATGTTATTACTCTTGCCTTGATTCTGTGTTTCCCATCCTTGCTGACACTAAAGAAGGCAATGTGGAGGCTGAGACCAAATCTAAAACAAAATAGATTTTTACTGAAAATGTATGCAGCTCTAAATATTCCCACTTGAGCACTTTTAAAATTCCTTTTATTAACCATTTTCTTCCTTAATACTTTGAAATGGAGTGCACTGTGTGAGGTTGTACGCATTAAAACAAACAAACGAATGAACAAACAAAAGCTCTTGATGATGGCTTTTGGAATGCTACATATTTATTCAAATGAGACTTAAGTAATCTGAAAGTATGGATGTAATTTGTAAGACTCTTAAATACAAATTAGAGAAAATCACAAAGCTAGAATGGAAATTGTTTCTGCACACTACCCAAAGCTGGAGAAAAATAGTGTGTGAAATGCTAGCTAGCTTGTGAAAGGCTGATAAAAATGATGCTATGCCATTCTTCAGACTATATGCTGAATGGAGAAAAAAATTGTAAGAAATAATAAGCAACATAGTCATGGGTCTCCTAAATTAATTAATTCAGTGTTGACACTTTGTATTCTAGACATTTCTAAGACAATTCAATATGATAGAGATTGGAGATCTCCGAAGCTCATGGTTAGTGGAGGAAGTAGACTATAGAATGCTAAGGACTCAAAACATATGTCTGTGCTGCTCCTTGGCTTTTAGGTATCAGTTAAAATGTTACCTCTTTCTGACCAGCCTATCCAAAGTAAATCTCCCATCCACATATTCACTGTCACTGACTCTTAGTTTTCTGTTTGTTTCCTGTAAAATGTTAAACAAAATGTGATTCTTTTTATTTTTGTTTCTTTTTTCTGTCCCTTGTCACTAGACTCTAACATAGAGTCAAAAACCATAACTTTTTTTGTTTCCCATTTTATCTGCAATAAATGAAGTAGTCCTTGACATACAACATATTGGGGAATTTGGAAAGATTTTCTACCTAATCTCCTGGCAGCACATAAGCAAAGTCTCAAAGGATTTGTAGGAGTTAGTCTGCATTGTAGGGCATTTGGGGAAGTCATTTCTGTCAAGCAAAGGAGTATGTGAGAAACTGTAAATTATTGAATATAGCTAGAGTGAATACTTTAGTAATAAGGATAAAAAGGAAATGGAGAGAAATAACGTTGAGGAGGAAAGCCAAGCAAACTCATGAATTATTGCCCCGTTACAAAGTCTTGAGCACCACTGCAATATTTTAAGCAAGGCAAATATAAGAAAACATTTTCTATTTTAGAAAGATAAATCAGAGAAAAGTTAGTGGGACGTGTTTGAATAGAGCAAAGCTACAGTTACTAATAATACTGTCGTTATAATAGTTATCCTCTAGAAAAATAAAGATTTGAATTTTCTATGGAGTTCATACAGAGAGGAAAGATGAAGAGCTTTCTAAAGATCGAAACAATAGTATTTGGTGAACTACTCAATGTCGTGGGTGAAGGACAAAGAAAACTAAGTTATTTTCCAAATTTTTGGTTTCGCCTATTAGGTATAAAATGTGGCCATATAAAAAAAATGAGGCAAATTTTGGAGTGGGGAGGCCAAGAATATAAGCAGTAATGTCACTTTTATTGTGAAATTTTCACTTTTGACAAAATCTAATTCTCTAATTGAATAATTGCTTATATTTTGTGTCACTCTAAAATACTCTTTATTCACCTTAAGTCCATACTAAAGATGACATTACTGCTTATATTCTCACACAACCCCATTCCAAACCTGGACCTCTCATGTGATATTCCTAAATATTTGTTAAAAATTTATTTCTTTTTCTGATTTGTTCCTCTGACACTCTCCAGTTATGTGGACATTCAGAGATCGAAATAGAATAATGTTTCAAAAAGATAAGAATTGAGGCTTAAGACTCTCTTAATTATGACTCTTTTGATTAAATATGAGCTCAACAACTTATGCAGATAAGTACTGTCACTGAAATGATTATTTAGAAAAGAAAAACACATTTTTGTTACTACCAAAGGAAGAGTAATATCTTCTTTATAAACTCTTATTTCACATTAGCTGAATTCAAATAATGATTAATTACTATAACATGTCTGAATTTTGTGAAGAAAATAAAAATGCTAAGGTATCGGTTTTTATTTTTATCCAGGCACAATGCAAGTAACAATAATAAATCAATGCAAACTTCATATAGTCACCAGGTATAAAGAGAATGTATATAATACCAATGTTTTAAAATGACTAGATTTAGGGCTGCTTACATATAACAGAGGAGAATTTTGCAAACAATTCTTTTATGTAATAAAGGGGGGATATTTCCCAGGACATAAATAATTTGACTCAACAAACCATTCTAATATTTTTTTTGAAATTGGCCAATTTTGAATACTAACTTCAAAGCAAATATTCATTGTTTTTGTTAATCTAAAAATTGAACAAATTTGTCGATTTGAGAAATGAGAACTGTAAGTGTTTACATAATAGCTGAGGTTGCTATCAAAACCTTAATAGGCTGGATGCCATATTAATTAAAAATAAGATATATAATTTTTTAAAATATTAAGAAAGTAACAGCTTATTTTTTCTTTTAAGCTTATCATAATACAGGACAGAACATTAAACATAAGGATAGTCAGCAAAGAAATTCAACATGAAAACAGTTTATTTACATCCTTATTCTTATTCTTCCATGATGCTTATTGATCCAAAACTTATTTCACCACCAGATTTATTCTCTGTCTAATCTTTTACTTCTTATTTATAACATCTGAAATTTCAGCAACATGAAATTCACATTTTAGTTACAAGTCAGATATATCACCCAAAGAAATAAAATTGTAGTCAAAATACTCTCACTTTTTATGGTTAAATGTCAAATAATTGCAGAATTTTCTCCATCCAAATTATTTGTATATGTATAATCTAATTATGTTTGAAATGAGTTTGCATCTTGCAAAGAAGAAATAAAAGAAGGTAAAAATAAATAAATGTGAAGAAAAAAATAACATAATCTGGGAAAAAAAGAACAAGAGCATCTTGGAGCAATGGGTACTTCCTGGTCTGGGGCAAAGAAAGAATTATGTGAAGCTGGAGTATCTTGTTCTACAGGAAATTTAATTGCCTTCAAAATTAATGAAGTGACATGAAAACAACAAGCAAATCAATATAAAACGGGCTCATGGACTAAAGTTGTGACAAGTTGAGTACCAAAAAAAATAAAAATTGCAGTGGAATAAAATAACTTTCAAATCTGAAAGTAGTGTTTAAAAACAATAAAACCAGAAAAATCTTACAGAGTAAGATTTGATAAAGCATTTCTTTACTTGGAAATAGGTAGCTAAAGTACAATAAGTAAACTTTTTTTTTTCCACTAGGAACTATGTTTTCAAGTAAATAAAGTACTCAAGTAATTGGGGAAAAGCTCTACATTATAAAAAAGTAAAGCTTATTTTATAAAATAAATGATAGAATTAAGATACAATTGTTTTAAGCTTGTATTCTTCAAGTAATATAAGCTCAAAATATATTAGTAACATTTACAGAATTATAATGAAAATAATTTCAAGTCTGAAATTAAAACATTGTAAAACTTCTCTCTGAATAAGAAATACATTGACAATTATAAAATCGAATATTGTTACAAGACATTTGAACAGCTAACACACTTAATATAATGAAAATATACAAAAACCTGCACCATGAAATTGCTGAATGCACATTTTGTAACTTATACAATTAATAAAAAACTTATATTCAAAACAATAAATTGACAACAAATATCAAAGACTTATATCAGCTATTTTCTGATGACAATGAAATTAAAATACAAATTAATTACCAGAAAACATGCATTATTTCAAAACTGATACAAAAGGCATTACAAAAGAAAGAAAATTTCTAATATTTGTTCAACTAGAAACTCAGAAGGAAAGAGTACAGGGGATGGTAGCAATTTTTAATGATATACTAACTAAAAATTTTTCAAAACTGATGAAAGAATTTAAAGCATCAATAACTAAACAAAATAAATTCAAACAAAATCAAATTTTTCACACCATAATCAAACCACTGAAAATTAAAACAAAAAGAAAATCTTAGTAACATTCAAAGAAAAAGAAACTATACAGTAATAGTATTTTGGTCAATCACAGTTCCTTAAGATTAAAATGGAGCTGAAACATTTTTCTTGCCTAGTGACATCATAGCCATCTTAACATTGTAATACAATTAATTTACTCACATTTGCAGTTATGATTGTGTGAACAAATCTACTGCACTGCCAGTGTTACAGAAATATAACACATAATGGTTGATAATGATACTATTATATATTATTGTGTTTGAGGTTTATGTATTTACTGCATTATACTTTTTATTGTCATTTTAGAATATGTCTTCTACTTATTACAAAAAGGTTAACTCTAAAACAGCCTCAGGAAGGTCCTTTAGGAAGTATTTCAAAAAAGATATTGCTGTCATAGGAGATAACAGCTCCATGCATGTTTTTGCCCCTAAAGATCTACCAGTGGAACAAGTTGTGGAGATGGAAGACAGTGATATTAATAATCTTGACCCTGTATAGGTTTAAGCTAATGTGTATGTTTGTGTCTTTTTGTTTGTTTGGTTGGTTTTTGGGATTTTTTGAGATGGAGTCTCTCTCTGTCACCCAGGCTGGAGTGCAGTGGCGTGATCTTGGCTCACTGCAATCTCTGCCTCCTGGTTTCAAGTGCTTCTCCTGCCTCAACCTCCTGAGTAGCTGGAATTACAGGTGTGCACCACCGTGCCCAGATAATTTTTGTATTTTTAGTAGAGATGATGTTTCACCAAGTTGGTCAGGCTGGTCTCAAACTCCTGACCTCGTGATCTCCCTGCCTCGGCCTCGCAAAGTGCTGGGATTACAGACATATGCCACCGCAACCAGCCTGTGTCTTCATTTTTAGCAAAAAGTTTTTATTTATTCTTTATTTGAAAGAAAGAAAAAGAGAGAAAAGAAGAAAGAAAGAAAGAGTGAAAGAAAGAAAAAAAAGAATGTAAAAGAGAAAGAAAGAGGAAGAGAAAGATGGAGAGAGAACTGGATTCTTGTTCTATTGCACAGGCTAGAATGCAGTCTAAAAATGGGTATTAAAAACCTCTTTTATGCCAATAATTGTGCTTAACAATGGAGACAGGAAGGAATAAGGGATGAAAATAACAAACAAGCAGCCAACCAATATTTTATTTTAACCTGTGAAATGCTATGC
>CAUYLZ010036633.1:0-37034 GCA_963573645.1 Pithecia hirsuta | reverse complement strand
AGAAATACCATTTGACCCAGCAATCCCATTACTGGGTATATACCCAAAGGATTATAAATCATTCTATTATAAAGACACATGCACATGTATGTTTATTGTGGCACTGTTCACAATAGCAAAGACTTGGAACCAACCCAAATGCCCATCCATGATAGACTGGATAAAGAAAATGTGGCACATGTACACCACAGAATACTATGCAGCCATAAAAAAGGATGAGTTCATGTCCTTTACAGTGACATGGATGAAACTGGAAACCATCATTTTTGGCAAACCGACACAAGATCAGAAAACCAAATACCACATGTTCTCACTCATAAGTGGGAGTTGAACAATGAGAACACATGGACACACTGAGGCCTGTGGTGGGAGCCGGGGGCTGGGAGAGGGACAGCAGCAGGTGAGGGCATCAGGGAGGAATAGCATTAGGAGAAATACCTACTGTAGATGACAGAGTGATGGATGCAGCAAACCACCACGGCACATGTATACCTACGTAACAAACTTGCACGTTCTGCACATGTACCCCAGAACTTAAAGTATAATAAATAAATTTTTTAAAGAAAGATGGATTGTGGTTATGGATTACAATTATAGAAATTTACTAAAATACTTAATCGTATGTCTACATTGGGACATTTCATATCATGCGTCTTATACCTTAATAAAATTATTATTAAGAATAAAAAAATTGTTGAATATTGGCCCCTACTCTTTTCTGATTTCTAGGGTTTCCTCTGGGAGATCCACTGTTAGTCTGATGGGCTTCCCTTTGAAGGTGACCTGACCTTTCTCTCTGACTGCCCTTAACATTTTTTCTTCATTTCAACCTTGGAGAATCTGATGATTATATGTCTTGGAGCTGATCTTCTCGTAGAGTACCTTAGTGATGTTCTCTGTGTTTCCTGAATTTGAATGCTGGCCTGTCTTGCTAGGGAAGTTCTCCTTGAAGATATCCTAAAGCATGTTTTCCAACTTGGTTCCATTCTCTCTGTTTCTTTCAGGTCCTCCAATCAATCATAGGTTCGATCTTTTACCATAGTCCCATATTTCTTGTAGACTTTGTTCATTCCTTTTTATTTTTTTTCTCTAATGTTGTCTGCATGCGTTATTTCAGCAAGGTGTTTTTCAAACTCTGATATCCTTTCTTCCACTTGATTGATTTGGCTATTGATACTTGTGTATACTTCACTAAGTTCTCATGCTGTGCTGTTTTTCTCAGCTCCATAGGGTCATTTATGTTCCTCTCTTAAGAGGTTATTCTAGTTAGCAGCTTCTGTAACCTTTTATGAAGGTTCTTAGCTTCTCTGTGCTGGATTAGAACAATGCTCCTTTAGCTCAGCAGAGTTTGTTATTACCCATCTTCTGAAGACCACTTCTGTCAATTCATCCATCTCACCCTCCATCCGGTGTTATGATCTTGCTGGAGAGGCACTGAGATCATTTGGAAGAAAAGAGACATTTTGGCTTTTGGAATTTTCAGCATTTTTTGTGCCGGTTTTTCCTCATCTTCATGGTTTATCTACCTTTGATCTTTGAGGCTGTTGACCTTTCGATGGGGTTTTCATGGGGGCATCATTTTTTGCTGATGTTGCTGTTGTTGTGCCTTCTGTTTGTTGATTTTTCTTCTAACAGTCAGGCCCTTTTCTGCAGGTCTGCTGCAGTTTGCTGGAAGTCCACTCTAGACCCCGTTCACCTGGATATTATCAGTGGAGACTACAGAATACCAAAGATTGCTGCCTGATCCTTCCCCTGGAAGCTTCATCCCAGAGTGGCACTGGCCTCAAGCCAGCTGGAGCTCTCCTGTATGAGGTGTCTGTTGACTCCTGTTGGGAGATCCCTCCCAGTCAGGAGGTATGGGGGTCAGGGACCCACTTGAGGAGGCAGTCTGTCCCTTAGAAGAGCTGGTTCCCTGTGCTGGGAGAATCTCCCTTATCAGAATCACCCTCTCTCTTCAGAGCCAGCAGGCAGGAAAAATTAAGTATGCTGGACCTGGAACTGCCGTTGCCCATCCCCCGAGGTGCTCTGTCCCAGGGAGATGAGAGTTTTGCCTGTAAGCCCCTGACTGAAGCTGCTGTATTTCTTGCAGATATGCCCTGCCCTGTGAGGAAGAATTTAGACAAGCAGTCTGGCCACAACCACTTTGCTGTGCTGTGGTGAATTCTGTACAGTCCAAACCTTCCAGTCTCCTTAGTCCTGTCAGGGGAAACTACCTACTAAAGCCGCAGTAAAGTTGGTAGCCCCTTTCCCCACCAAACTGAATCATCCAAGGCTGACTCCAGACTGCTGTACTGGCAGTGAGAATTTCAAGCCAGTGGTTTTTCTCTTTCTGGACTCCATGAGTGTGGGACCTGCTGAGCACGACTGCTTGGCTCCTTGGCATCAGCCCATATTCCAGGGGAGCGAACAGTTCTGTCTCACTGGAGTTCCAGGTGCCACTGGACAATGAAAAAACTCCTGCAGGTCAGTGTCTGCCCAAACAGCCACCAAGTTTTGTGCTTGAAACCTAGGACCCTTCTGGTATATGCTCATCAGGGAATCTCCTGATCTGCAAATTGCGACAATCCATTTGCACTGTTGGTGAAAATAGAGATTGTTTCAACCATTGTGGAGGACAGTGTGATGATTCCTTATTGATGTAGAACCAGACATACCACCTGACCCAACAATCCCATTACTAGATATATGCCTAAAGGAATATAAATCATTCTACTATAAAGACATATGCACACATATGTTTACTGAAGCACTATTTACAATAGCAAAGACATGGAACCAACCCATATGTGCATCAATGATAGACTGGATAAAGAAAATGTGGTACATATACACCTTGCAATACCATGCAGCCATAAGAAGGAATGAGATCATGTCTTTTTGCAGAGACATGGATGAAGCTGGAAACCATCATTCTCAGCAAACTGACACAGGAACAGAAAACCAAACACCGCAAGTTCTCACTCATAAGTGGGAGTTGAACAATGAGAACACATGGACTCAGGGAGGGGAACATCACACACCAGGGCCTGTTGGTGGGTGAGGATTGAAGGGAGAACTTAGAGAATGAGTCAATGGATTCATGGTACATGTATACCTATGTAATAAACCTGCATGCTTTGCACATGTATCCCCATTCTTTTTAGAAGAAATATAGAAAAATAAATAAATAGCTTGCTTTTTCGATAAAAAAAACATCTGCTTGGTTTCTTGTGAAGCCTTAGAGAGCTTCTACTCATGGTGGAAGGTAAAGCACAAGCAGGCACATCATATGGTGAGAGAGGAAGCAAGAGAGAGAAAGCAAGGTCCCAGACTCTTAAACCACCAGATCTCATGTGAAATAACTGCATAAGAACTTATCACCAAGGGGATGGTGCTAAACCTTCAAGAGGGATCCACCCTATGAACCAGTTACCTCCCAACAGGCCTCTTCAACATTGGAAATCACATTTTAACATAAGATTTCGAGAGGACAAATAGCCAAACCCTGTCACCTCCTAAGAACTGTAACAAGAAAAGGATGCCTGCTTTCAACAGTCTTATTCAACATGGTACTGACAGTACTCACCAAAGCAATCAGGCAGGAGAAAGAACAAAAAATAAAAGATACCTAAATTAGAAAAGAAGTTAAATTATTTGTTTGCTGATTATATAATCTTATATCTAGAAAACCCTAAGTCCACCAAAAGACTAATAGATTTCATAAACGAATTAAGTAAATTTTCAAAATCAACATACAAAAATCAGTTATATTTCTATACATCAATAAACAACCATGTTAAGAACCAAATCAAGAACTCAATTCCACACGCTCTGTCTCAGGGAGATGAGAGTTTTGTCTGTAAGCCCCTGTCTGGAAATGCTGTATTTCTTACAGATATGCCCTGCCCTGTGAGGAGGAATCTAGACAAGCAGTCTGGCCACAACCACTTTGCTGTGTTGTGGTGAATTCTGTACAGTCCAAACCTTCCAGTCTCCTTAGTCCTGTCAGGGGAAACCACCCACTAAAGCCACAGTAAAGTTGGCAGCCCCTTTCCCCACCAAACTGAATCATCCCAAGCTGACTCTGGACTGCTGACATTTGTCTAGGCAAATAATTTATGCCTAAGACTTCAAAATCAAGGGCAACAAAAACGAAAATAAACAAATAGAATTTAATTAAACTTAAAAGCATCTGAACAACAAAAAGAAATAATAGAGTAAAAATACAAATCTATAATATGGAAGAGAATATTTGCAAACTATGCATCTGACAATGGATTAATATCTAGAATCTATAAGAAACTCAAACAATTCAACAACAACAACAAAAAACAGATAACTCCATTAAAAAATAGGCAAAGAATATGAACAGACATTTTTCAAAAGAAGACATATAAATTGCCAACAATGAAGGAAAAAATGGTCAACATCAGTAATCATCAGAGAAATGCAAATTAAATCCACTATGACATACCATCTTACACCAGTCAGAGTGGATATTACTAAAAAGACAAAAACAACAGTTGCTGGGGAGGATGCAAAAAGAAGGAAATACTTATACACTGTTGGTGATAATGTAAATTAGTACAACTTTATGGGAAACAGTATGGAAATTTGTTAAAGAAGTAAAAATAGAACTAGTATTTGATCCAGCAATCCCACTACTGGATATTTACCCTAAAGTGAACAAATTATTATATCCAAAAGACACTGGCACTTGTATGTTTATTGCAGCACAATTTATAATAGCAAAGATCATGAATCAACCTAAGGTTTTGAAAACAGATAATTGGATAAAAAATGTAGTGTATATATTCACACACACATACATACACATATACCTCATGGAATACAGAAATCATGTATTTTGCAGAAATATACACAGAACTAGAGGCCATTATCTTTATGATAAATAACTCAGATATAGAAACTAAAATATCACATGATCTCACATAAAAGTAAGAGCTCAATAATGTGCACACATGGACATAGAGAGTGAAAGAAAAGACCGTGGGCTGGGGGTGAGGTATGGTGCATAGTATTTGGATAATTGTTACACTCATAGCCAAGACTTCACCACTAAACAATATATTCATGCAATAAAACTGCATTTGTAACCCCTAAATCTATTTTTAAAAATCAGGTTGCATCAAACAGTATGGGTTAAAAAACAAACAAACAGAAACAATTGACTTATTATGTATTCCATTTTTTATCAGCATGCTGCATTTTTGATAAGAAATTTGACCAACAAATCCTCACTCACTTTTTGAGGATAAAAACTTGCTCAATATAAAACATGCTACATACTTAACAATCCTAAAACTCTAATCAATGAAGATAACCTGAATTCATTTTAACTGTGGTTATTTCAAATTTGTTAAAATATATTAATTCAATTTGCCTCTGATTAAATAGGTATAGAGAACTTTCTAATTTGTCAGGTATTCCATCCAGAAGAAAACAGATCCAGAGGAAAACAGAGCTTATCTCTGTCATGCCAAGTAATGTCAGGACATATGATGGAGGAGAATAATTCTATTTGTTCGTTTGGGAAAGGCTTATCTGAGCATTTTCCATTTAAACTAGACTTGAAATATGAGTAACAGTTGACAAGATAAAGGGTAGAGAAGATCTTTTCTGTACTATATTTCAAAGGTATTTGCCTGGAGACAGAGCGAGACTCCATCTCAAAAAAAAAAAAAAAAAAAAAAAAAAAGAAAGAAAACTTCCACAAAGACCACTTCAACTTACTGTTCTTTTTCTATTCAAAGACATCTGAGCATCTAATGTGGCAAAGCAAAACTAAATTAAGTTTAATATGTTCTCTTCTCATCTGGGTTTAAAATATTTGCATAAGTACCTTTGCCATCTCTGACAAAACATATCTCAAATTCTAATCATGGTCAGACACACAGCTCTTTAGAAGTATACAGAAAATCAATACATTATTATGTTGAATTCTTCTTTCTTTTATGTTTTGCTTGTTAAAAAATCTACAGTTAACACATATTACCATTGCAGATGAATAAAATTGTTATATTTCAAAAAACACTCCATTTATTCTTTTAACAGATTTAGTTCTTCTAATTAAAAAATTTAAATTCACTAACCAGTTAAAATAAAACACTTCCTTTCCTTTAAAAATAATTGAGTGGCTACTGGGTTTTTGCACATACAGCACTCATCACCCAAAGGAGAAGATAATCTGGGTATGCCTGGGACAATATTTTAGATTAATTTTGCATATAACAAAATAATAAAGAACAATATAAGAGTGACTTATGAAAGATAAACATTCATTTCTTTCTCACATAATAGGCACAATTAAATTTAATCTTTTTGTTATGTAAACTGAATTTGGAATTAAGCAATCAGGGCTTGTATTACATGTTCATAAAGTTGCATAGACTACAGATTTGTAAAAATTTATCATCTTGATCCAAAATGATGCGTGGAACACCAGTCATCATATCAAAGCTCCAAGGAAGAGGAAGGGAGAAAAGAGTGAAGAGACTGTTCTCTTTCTATAAGGATAATTCCTGAAAGTATCACATACCATTTTCATACACAGTTTTACTGGCCGTTCCTGACAACAACAGAGGATGGAAAATGTACTTTTGTCATAATGCAACCAGTTAAAAATCAGTGTCCAAGACAGAAAGGAATATTAAAAATGAAGTAGAATCAACAAGTATGTCATTTTCTGCTTTATGAAGTCAGAGTATAATAAATTTTTCATGTATTTTTCTAGATTAAGGCACTAAAATTAGAACTAGCATTTGCTAAAACCCCTGTACATGTCACACATGTTCGTCTGTTAATATTTATATTGTCTTGTGAGAAACACAGCATTCTTTATTTACATATACCCAAACAGATGAATGTAATTACAATCCAGTTTGCCCTTCTAGAGTCTGCAAGTTTAATCACTGTGGTATACTACTCCCTAACAAGAGTTACTGTTGCTCCTGTTCTAGAATAGCTAAGAGCTGGCAAAGGATAACAGTGGAATAATGCTGACACATTCTTCTGTGCTTATCAGAAGAGTATGGATTTAGGAGAGTTAAGAAATCTCCTCATTTCCATGTTCCTTTTTGGGTAGTACTTTTTAAAAAAATTGCTCAAAAGCAAGCAAGACCCATTAGAAGTTAGGATTACAAAATCATTGAGGACTGGTGAATTTTTATTACATTAATCAACCTAGTAGTAAAGAAGACCTCCTGCCAGAATAGTTTATCTCAATTTGAGCCGAATAAGCTGCTTAAACTTTTATTTTAGCAAAATGATCCAGAAAGGCTGAGCAAGCACAGCTGTCTTGGTACTTAGGAGAAGAGGCCTTTGTTAAGCGGTACTCTCCTATACATAAGATGAGTAAAATACAACTCTCATCCTCTGTGTCATCACGCTGAGTCCAATCTTAGATTAATGCCTATGATATTTATTTTTTTTTGAGACATAGTTTACCTGTTGCCCAGGCTGGAGGGCAGTGGCATGATCTCAGCTCACGGCAACTTCTGCCTCCGAGGTGCAAGCAATCCTCGTGCCTCAGCTCCCGAGTAGCTAGGATTACGGGCACATGCCACCATGTCCGGCTAATTTTGGTACTATTAGTAGAGACGGGGTTTCAACATGTTCACCAGGCTGGTCTCGAACTTCTGACCTCATGTGATCTGCCCGTCTTGGCCTCCCAAAGTGCTAGGATTATAGACATGAGCCATTGTGCCTGACTACTGCCTATCGTGTTTTAGAAAAATCAAAATAAAAAGGAAAACAAGAAAAGATTTTTATTTTGGGATCATGCATGTATTAGTCCATTTTCAAGCTGCTGGTAAAGACATACTTGAGACTGGGTAATTTACAAAGAAAAGGAGGTTTAATGAACTCACAGCTCCACGTGGTCGGGGAGGTCTCACAATCCTGTGGAAGGTGAAAGACAAATCTAACATGATGGCTGGAAAGAGAGAAATGAGAGCCAAAAGAAAGATGTTTCCCTTTATAAAACCATCAGATCCCACGAGATTTATTCACTACCACAAGAACAGGATGGTGGAATGATTCAATTATCTTCCACCTGGTCCCTCCCACAACATGTGGTAATTATGGGAGTTACAATTCAAGAGGAGATTTTGGTGGGAACACAGCCAAACCATATCAATGCATCAGAGTGTAGTCTATCCAAAGACGCTTTGATTTCCTCTTTGCTCTTCCTTTAAGAGGGAATTCTATTGTAAACAGTGCCGCGATGAACATACATGTGCATGTTTCTTTATAAGAGAACAATTTTTAATTCTTTGGATACATACCCAGCAATGGGATTGCTGAGTCAAATGGTATTTCTATTTCTAGGTCCTTGAGGAATCACCACACTGTCTTCCACAATGCTTATAATAGGAAAGATCTGGAAACAACCCAAGTATCCATCAACAATAGACTGGATAAAGAAAACGTGGCACATAAACACCATGGAATACTATGCAGCCATAAAAAAGGATGAGTTCGTGTCCTTCATAGGGACATGGATGAATCTGGAAACCATCCTCAGCAAACTGACACAAGAACAGAAAACCAAACACCGCATGTTATCATTCATAGGTGGGTGTTGAACAATTAGAACACGTGGACACAGGGAGGGGAGCATCACACACTGTGATCAGTTGTGGGGGTTGGGGAGGGACAGCAGTGGGTAGGGAGGGTAGGGAGGGATAACGAGGGGAGAAATACCAGATATAGGTGATGGGGGGATGAAGGCAGCAAACCACCTTGCCATGTACGTACCTATGCAACAATCTTGCATGATCTGCACATGTACCCCAGAACCTAAAGTACAATTAAAAAAAAAAAAGAGGGAATTCTCTTACATTCTTCACAATTTGTGTCTATCCCAACAGACAAGTGCCTGGTGGCACATAAGACCTGAAATAGTAGCTTTTTCACTCTGACCTCTATTTTTCAATAACTAAGAAATAAAGTGAAAAATAAAGGTTTAATTACCTCTTTCCCAAAGTGTAAAAATATGTTTCAACTAGAGCTGATTGCAAGTACCAATGAAATGGGAGAGTTCCCTGATTTCCCCTTGCAGAATGTGTGACAGCGACAACTATTTGGATGCAAAAACAGAATTGCCTGTTTCCATTTAGGGAAGCAGGTCTTCAGGCTTGAGGGTGGGGCCTTTGCCAGGGAACTACCCTCTTCTACCCAATATTGCCCATCTCCTATCCATATCACCAATTTTTACCTTTAAGCATATGTGGTCTATGAAAAAAATTGAGTGTTTGCTTAGTACACTTCATTTGTTTTCCATAACTCCTTGTGTAACCAAACCAGGTAGTAAGTTTACATAAAACTTTCATTTTTTAAAGTTCATAGGTATGTCTCTTACTTACATGCTACCTAAGGCAACTGCTTCTCAGTATGCATTTTGCCCATGGTGTGAAAACAAATCTTTTCCTAAAGCACATATGTGTATATATATATATATATATACACACACACACACATATATATATGTATGTATGTATATATGCATGTATGTATATAACCAGGGACAAATAGCTTAAATGTTAAAAGAAGCACAACCAGTGGGAAATACTACATAACTAAAGAGAGAAGAGTGAAGTATTGGGGTTTATACTTGAGATTGACTGTTTCTAATTAGTATCAGGCTTGTATGTGGTCAGTACATGAGAACCACAGTGCTGAGTCATCTGGTAATGATTGTCTGGCCTAACTGAAGAGTTATAAAACTTGACCTATTGTTACACTGATTGAATTGAATTCAAATACACTGATTAGATTGAAATACAGTGACTATATTACCAGTGATATGTTTTGTTCACAATAAATAGGTCGCTTCTTCCAAATTCATGTACATTCTTCCAAGAGCTCTTTTTAATGTGTATTACCAAGGACCCTTTGGAAAGAAGTGCATTTTACCTTGCACAGGACATTGAGAGATTGCCCATACCCAGCTACAGATGAAATATATTTTGAAATGATCAGCCCGTGCTTGGTCTCATGTGACATGATGTGCTTAACTGCACCATATGAGCTATAAAATCTATTTAGGAATTCACTGGTTTTTTTTCTTGGACAATTCACTGGCTCTGGAAGCATTCATGGAGAGCACCTCAGGTAATTGCTTCAAATGACCAAAAGTTGTGGTCAGAACTGTTCTTATAATCTTTCTGATTTCCTGTACTTACAAACATGCTTAAGGGCACTTAATGAATAACCTTTTACTGATGTACCACCCTTTCATTACCACCTGGGCTTAGAAGCAAAAGCTATAAAGGTGAGAATTATTTTCTTATGGGTTCAGCCCAACCCTTCAATAGCAATGGCACTTTGTAGATGGCATCAATCAGTGGGAGGAAAATTATACCTTAGGTCATTTTAGGCAGAGTAGACCGTAAAATGAAACACTATAAAATCTTTGGGTTTATAATAGCACCATGTCATAAATCCTCCCTGTGGAGAGACAGTACTGGTGCCTGCTTTACATTTCTAATGTATACAGTGGAACAATGTGCTAAGAATATCCTAATTCAGGAATTATTCTTCCTATATTATTAAAAAAATCACTTAAATGGTTGGGTGCATGAATTTTGCATCTCATAGTGGGAGTCTTTTACAGAAAACACACATACATACAGATCAAAAAGATGGAGCCTATTTAAAAAATAAAAGCAAATGAATAAGTGGACAAAAAATAATGTTTCTCAATTTGGATAATTTAAATCACATCTTTGTGAGGAAATAAGAAAACCATTGTGCTGGCTTAACAATAGACATTCTTTCTCTGTTTTCCTTCCATTTTTTTCTTTCTGCTGTTCCTTACTATGAAGGCTATTTTTTAAATTAACTAATGGAGGGATAGTTCTGTAACTGCTATGGCTGCTACGGTTTGTCTTTACCAAAACTACTGTTCCTGGTTGATCCTCAATGAGGCAGTGTGGAGAGGCAAAGCCTAGTGGGGGGTGTTTGGGTTATGGGGTGGGTTCCTCATGAATAGATTACTGCTGCCTCCCAAGAATGAGCAAATGGGTTCTGCCTCTCACAGATTTAGATCCTTTCCTGTGAGAGTGGGTTGCTAGCCCTCATATGTGCCTCTTTGTATATGCCCACTCCCCTTTATGCTTCATCATGCTGTGAAACATCATGTGGCCCTTACCAGAGGCCAATGAGATGCCAGCACCACAATTCTTGAACCTCTCAGTCTCAGAATTATGAGCCAGATAAACTTATTTTCTTTATAAATTACCCAGTATCAGATATTTTGTTATAGCAAAACAAACTGGATTATTGCAAAAGGGTTGTACGATATAACTATCAGGTAGTGTTTTCAGGCAAAACATTTCAGAAGCTTTCATCAAAGAGTTATTTTAAAAAAAAACTTTATGTTTTGTTATTATTTTTAACTTTTATTTTAAATTCAGAGGTACAAACACAGGTTTGTTACACAGGTAAACTTGTGTCAGGAAGGTTTGTTGTACGGGTTATTTCATCATCCAGGTATTAAGTCTAGCACCCATTAATCTTTTTTTTTTTTTTCTTATTTTCTCCTTTCCACCCTCTACCCTCTGAATGGCTCCAGTGTGTGTTGTTCCCTTGTATGTTTCTATGTATTCTCATCATTTAGAGTTCACTTATAAGTGAGAACATGTAGTATTTGGTTTTGGATGAAGAAAATGTGGTACATATATATCATGGAATATTATGCATCCATAATAAAGAATGAGATCATGTCCTTTGCAGAGACATGCAAGGAGCTGGAGGCCATTTTTTATCCTTAGCTAATAACCACAGGAACAAAAAAGTAATTATATTTTAAATGGACTAACGTTGGACCTACCTCGTATGGGGAATTCTTAGTTTTCTACTGTAAGTAAGATCTCTGACTCCTAGGTCACTTTATCCTAGCATTGACCTCTTGAAGGTCATGCTCCTCTGACTAATATGACTATGGTTCTTTAACCTTGATAACTCAGAAAAGAAAACTTAGGTCATTCTTTTGTTTTTTCTCAAATATCTTTCTTAGATAAGAGTATATCGATCAGAACACCTCTTTTCTACCAGGGGTATTTAAATCCAGGGAAGTTGAGGACAGAGTACCTGATAGTCCCAACCCTTAAGTGATTTATTTGTTTCCTTCCTCTAGTTGTACATATAACTCATAGTGCCTTGCCACATGGGGCTACTGAATACTTAAAAAGTAACTTGACAAATTTGAGATGTTTTATAAGTATTTTATAAGATGTTGTACAGAAAATGTACATCTCATTAATAATTGATTATACTGATTATACATTGAAATAATTTTGACATTTTGGATTAAATAACATGTATTATTGCAAGTAATTTTATCTGTCTCCTTTTATTCTTAAAAATGTGGCTATTAGAAAGTATAAAATGACATGTGTAGCTTACATTCGTGAGTCACATTCTATTTCTCTTGGACAGTGCTGGGCTATAAAAGATCTTCTCAGTAATTAAGACATTCAGAGAAAGGAGAAGTTTTCTAGTCCAGCCACTGAAAACTCTTCCTTGATTATGGAAAGCTCCCACTAAAATATTAGTTTAGAACAATTTTAACTTTTTTTAGCTTACTAATCTTACTAAACTTATTCCAGGTCCATTTGGTTCTCCCACTATGTCTTACCCGGTCCCAGTGAAATCCCATTCCATTCTATTTCCTACTTATTGTTGCTTCATAAAAAACTTTTCTATCAATGACTTAAATCAGTTGTGCTGATTTTCTTCTTCTACCAATGGAATCTCTGTTACCAGGGTTCATGCAGAGCTTAGCACTCTTTCTGCCTTTGTCAGATATGCATAATATAATAGTACCCTCACTTTCGTATTCTCCCTATGGCGACCATGCTATCTTTTGTGTTATATAACTATTTCTTTACCAGAAGACTTCCTTGATGGATGTCTTGATTTTTTTCTACTTTCTAAGCTCCAAGAGCAGAAAATGTTCCAACTTAATCCAATAAGGCTCATCTTTTTTTTTTTTTTTTTTTTGGTTACATAACTGTAAGAGAACCAGGTTTTGTTAGACCACATTTTGGGAATATATTAGTTCATTCTTGCATTAATATAAAGAAATACTTGAGACTAGGTAATTTATAAAGAAAAGATCTTTAATTGACTCACTGTTCTGCAGGCTTTATGGGAAGCATAATGCTGGCATATGCTGGGATTCTGATGAAGCCACAGGAAGCTTTCAATCATGGTAGAAGGTGAAGGTGACACAGCCACATCACATGTTGAAAGCAGAAGCAAATGAGAAAGAGTTGGGGGACAGGATGTGCCACACACTTTTAAATGACTAGGTCTTGTGTCAACTCGGAGTGAGAGCTCAGTTACCACTAAGGGGATGGCTACATGGTTCATAAGGGATCTGTCCCCATGATCCAAACACATCTCATCAGTCCCCACATTCAGCACTGAAGATTAAAGTTCAACATGAGATTTGGGCAGGTGCAAATATCCAAAGTATATAAGGGATATTCTTTATAAAGAGGAAAACAAGGTTATTAATAAAAATTAGATTCAAGATATTGGAGCGGAACTGTGCAAGTGAGAGAAGTGGATATTACACTTCATTTGATTCACTATTAACTTGCCCCTGGAAATAGCATTCACCTCTGAAATACTGATTTTTATTCTGGATTTGTGAGCATCTTTTTCCCAAAAAGTCATCTGCAAAAAGTTTCCCTTGATCCTCCACTTGATAGAGACCTGTGTCTTAATCATTACAGCAAATTGCCTTAAACTCCCACTGCCCATTTTCCCTATTCCCAGGTCCTTTCACTCTGAGGTTCAACAAAATGCATTCTGTCCATCAAGTTTTTAATCACATACTTTGGCTTTCAGATACCTAAAACTATCTCAAATTAGAGTTAATCAACAGCATTGTTAATAGTAAAGTATCTCATTTATTGTCATCACAATTTTGATCATAATTTATAACAAATACATTAAAAGAATGATCTTAGTAATTATGTGCCACTGAAAATATAAGAACATTCATTTTCAATAATTTTGAGAAAGATTTTTAGAGAAAAGCTTTGCCTCCACTTTCTACCTAAAAATGCTGGACAGAATATACTATACATAAATGTAATATTATATGTGAGTGGTGTGTGTTTGTAAGTGGATAGGTGATTAGTCAGCTTATTCAGCTTAGGCTGCCATAAAAAACTAACATACTGGGTAGCTTAAACAATTGAAATTCATTTTCTCACCATTCTGGAAACTAGGAAGTCCAAAATTAAGATGTCAGCAAAGTAGGTTTTTATTCTTAAGCCTCTTCTCTTGGCTTGTAGGTTGCCGCCATCTCTCTGTATACTTACAGGACCTCTTCTTTGTGGCTATATGGAAAGAGAAAGAGCTCTCTGGTGCCTCTCCTTGTAAGGACATTAATACCATTATGAAGGTTCTACCTTCATAATTTCATTTGTTAGAGGAGGCAGATAGCCAGATATGAGCAAGTAGAAATCCTGGAAAGTCTGCCCACTGATTGTCAGTGCTGCCCATTGTCAGTCAGCAAAAAAGACAATGGCTACACAGACTATTTCTGGCCTTATAATTGGGCTGCTCTGGCCATGAAGGGTACTTAATCAGGCACTAGCCAAGATGGGGACTTTCCCTGCTGATGAGCATGTGCACTCCTCCCATAACTTACCCTTTTGTTCACTATAATCAAAAAACAAAAATACCCTGGGTGGAGATTTTAAATGCTAATCAGGTGTGATATGTGTATTGGCATGTACAGCCACAGAGTTTGCACACCCAGGAGAACCACCTTAAATATGATTTCAGGAGACATTCCCTCACAAGGATAATTTTGTAAGATTCTCATAAGGAGAGTTCCCCAGTACTAGCTGCTGCTGAATCATCACTCTCTCATCTTTCAGAGTGCACTGTCTCTTTAAAAAAACACTACTATTGCTATTTTTCCAGCTGAACAGTCCGTAGGTGTTTCCCAGCCAGGCCAGTCCAGCCCACTCTTTTCTTGGAATATACCGTATCTTCCTTCAATAAACTATCCTACTTAATCCTTGTTGTGTGTTTCTAGGCTGAAATCTTTCTTTCTAGAAGACAAGAACTGCAGATTCCCATAGTTCCTGATAATAATTTAATCCTCATTATCTCCTAAAGGGCCCATTCTAAATATCATTACAAGAGAGGTTAGAACTTTAACATACAAATTTGGGAGAAATATATAAGTAGATATAATTGAGTTAGCATCACAGTAAAAGAACAGTGGCTAATACAATTCTATAAAATAGGAAAAATAAGGTCAATATTCATATATGTAACATTTTAATTAGGGAAATACAAATTAAGGACCATAATAAGACATCAGCAGATAGATAAAAATTTATGTCTGGCAATCATAAGTATTACTCAAGATATGGAAAAGGAGAACTTTCATAGGCTGCTAATGAGAGCATAAACTGGTCAACCATTTCATACACTGCTGTTGGGCATATATACACTGGTACAATCACTTTAGAAAATAATTTGGTATATCTTGCTAAATTTCAATATATTATGTATACCTTATAAGAAAGACTTGAAAATCTGCATCAGGAGCTATTTAAAAATATCCGTGAAGCATTGTTAGGAGCAAGATAATGCATTAATCTTCAAATCCATTAAATACATTGTTGCATTATATATGTCATACATACTATGACATATGCAACACTGAATGTGAATAAGCAATAGATATAATGTTGAGATAAAATTACAGAAAAACGTATACTTTTGGTCTAACTTATATAAAGCTAAAACTTAAAAAAAAACTGAGCAAGATGTTTTTCAAACATATACTAGAGAGACACTGAATTCTATAGACTGTGGAATTGGGATTCAGAATTAATTCATTAACATCAAGAGCCAGCTGATACATATACTGTAATACTTTGCAAATCTGGAAACTGAGAAATGCCCCTTAAAATAACACCAATTAATACTCCTCTAACTCAGGTAAACTAAAGAGGCAAATTAAAGTTTATGAGAAATATTCTCATATTCTGGAATCTAAGCCAAAGTGTAGGGGAAACAGAAAGTTGGAGTTAACATTAATATTTGCATACATATCCATTTTTCTGTATTAGACTTATTTCACTGATGTCCCTGGAAATGCCTATTAATCATGTAAGACTGCTAAATATTTACCACATAAGAAGCTTTCTTCTGTTTTCCCATATAGTTTACTTTCTTCAGTTTGTCCTCAAAACATACTGTGTAATCACTTGTTTACATGTTTTCCTCTTCTACTAAACTGTTAGTAGCTCAAAGACAGAAAATACATATTTTTTATATTTGTATACCTGGTACTTGTGAGGTTCTTCAAATAAGTTTGAATGAATTCATTAAATTCCATCAGTTCAAACATATGAACTCAGTCTAAAAGAAGCAAATACATTCACACTCTTCAGAATTACAGCTAGCTTTCAACTATATTTTTTGAATGCTTAATTAGGAAAGAAACATTCAGGCAAATCATTGCCATGATTTATTTATTTGTGTTTAGTTACCTTTTTGGTTATTTTCTGTCTCTCCTACAGACCTCTCCTCAAAATTAGGAAAATAATGTGCTTTCCTCTTTCTTTAAGAAAATAATAATTGTCATCCATATTGTAAGTTTAAGTTGCTTTTGCAATTTTCGGTGTCTGATCATTTTGCACACATCTCTAGGTATCCAAATGGATCACCAGAAAGAACCTGGTGAAGTGGACTTGCCCCTAGTACATGCAGAATCCTGGAAAAAAATGTTTCTTGCAGGATTTCTAGGAGCCATTTTTTCATGTCCTCTTCTTTCAAATATGTCATAACTGGTTAACTTCATATCTCCCATTTTGAAAAAGGTAGCAACACTATTATTACTCACAATGTCAGGCTCTCCACAACCTGTTTGTATTGAAACAATATAGATCTTCTTGCTACCACAGTTCCCTAATACCATTTATTTAGTGCTGGTTACATCATTAGTCATGACTGCACCATCCATCATGCTGCCCAAAGAACTGGCTTCCAACGACTCTCTCCAAACATGTTACTGTACTGTTTTGAAGATGACCAAAAATACAAATCTGGCCTAGAATATTCAGGAAACTAGCCGGTTAAGTTAAATTTAGTATATAAAATTTGATAGCATAAAAATCGAATAATCCATTTTCCAACCATAGCTTTCCTTAAAATTTTGAGGCTGTGATCACTGCATTCTTAAAAATGTGAGATGTTTTTATATATACTACCACCAGCTGGAAGGGAGTATAGTTAAGCGCCTGTCTTAGTCAGTTTGGGTTTGCTAGGACAACTTTTCATAGACTAGGTAGTTTAAAATAAAAACATTTATTTCTCACAGTTCTCAAGGCTGCAAGTCAAAGATTAGGGTACCAGTATGGTTGTATAATTGGTGAGTGTCCTCTTGCTGGCTTAGAGGGCTGTGTTTTTGATGTGTCCTCGTGGCAAAAAGCAAAGAGAGCTTGCTTTCTGACCTCTTTTTATAAGGCACTAATTAAAAGGGTATTCATCAGGTCTCCATGCCCATAACCTATTTATTTCCCAAACACTCCGCATCCAAATTCTATGACATTGAGGATTTGATTTCAACATTTGGCTTGTTTTGGGAGACAAACACTCCATCTATCACAGGATCTGTGGTGGAGTGACATTAGCAGTCCCATTCACATGAGAAACAGACTTCCCCTTTCTGCCATGCCTTAAGACTAACCAAGGAGAGCACCATGTCACCACATCACTTAGAGGCAAATGAAGACACTGCTTAAAAACATTCATTGGCATTATGGAACAATGAATAAATAGAAGTGACAACCCCTGGAAGATTTGATCCAGATTTATTTTACCCTATATATTCTCTGCTGAGGGATGGATGCCAGTTTTTGGTGGGTGGGAGGGGGAACATAGGATAAAAAAAAGATGAGAGTGATTGTCACCTCAAATTGATATGTGAGCACCAATGTGCCAGCCTGATTTCATATGATCCCATTAGAGAAATGCTTAAGTAGCTAAAGCGAATAATTCACGTGCCAGCCTGCCCTACTAGAACCAGGATGCAAGAACCTGGACAGAGGACTCTGGAATGTCCTCATATTTGCAAATCTCAGGGCCCCTTGGGTATTCTAGATGACCTCAGTTTTGATGGGGGCAGGAACAGAGAAACCCCATAATATAGAAACAGAGACCAAGGCCATCGCAGATCCCAGTCTGGGCTTGGGATGCCCCAGCAAAGTAGTACAATCAGCCTAAATTTTCAGAGACACTGAGGCAGGATGTAGAAACTTTTAAAGATAACACCTCAGAGGGTAAGGGCCACCTGGAGAAAGGGGGCTCTGCTCATTGGGGATTTCAGAGCAGTATTGGATACAATTTTTGCATCAGCTCCAGTTTCTTCCGCATTACAACTTCTATTCCCATACTCTCATCTTTCCACAATCCCCTGTCCTGTTGCAAACCATTTAAACTCCTCCTCTGTAACCTCCCTGCACACACACACATTCACACATACCTTTCTTTTTCTCTCACATACTATTTCTACAGATTCAACCTCCTATTTTTGACTTTCTACTGTTTATCTGTCTAAATTAAAGGAGAGGAAAAAGAAGCAGACAGATTTCATATCGTCTATTTCTAATTTGTTGGCCACTCAGAGAGGCAAATGACCAAGACAAAGGAAAAAGGCAATTGAGCTGATTCTCATTAATACTAATTATATGAAAAGAGAAAAATAAAGGATTTTGAAAGGCTTCATTCTTCTTATTGTTTATGTATGCGTGTGTTTGTTGGGAAGAGATAAGGCATGAAAGGAAAATAATATACAGGAAAAGAATTGTAGAATGTGAATACTTAAAGCACCAGAGAAGTAATTTCTTATAATTCATATATTCAGAAGATATTTCTCTTATAAAACTGGAAAAAAACTATTACTTTAAAAATGTCTTTAGACTTAAAATCCCAAATATTTAAGTGAAAATACAAATAATTTAATTGTATCCAAAAACTACGATAAGAAAATACAAATTATAAAATATTATCAGTATATAAGTAGAAAAATAATATAATACAGACTCCTAAAGTCAAGTCAAGCAGCAAAAGAACAAGGCAGCTGATAGTCAAGAGACAGCCAGAGTAAAAAGGCTTACTTTAACTTAAAACATAAGAATTCCAATTTAAAATTAGATTTTAAGATAGAAAACTCTCAGAGATTGCAGGGAACAGTCTTGATTCAGCTTTCTGCAATGAGGTAGGTGACTAATGGCCACTACAATCTGAATTAATTAATGTCAATTTGTTTTTAATAAAAAAGCTCCTAAAACCCATTTTGATAATGAATACTGTCTAGAGAAAAATCAAACAAAGCTATCTGATATATGTGGAGCCACAGCTGTACATATTTGACCCCTATTTTGCACAGTTGTGCCTCATTGATTTCTTCTGTTAAACTCCTGGACTGAACACTGAACAATGGTGGGAGGACTCATATATCTTCTAGAGAGATCCAGTCTATGAACTGTAACCCTGCAGTGGGGCCAGAATGTTTCTGTACCTCCAACACTGGCTGCCTGTCCTGATGACATATAACCTAGATATTGTTCTTAAGAACAAACAACCTCAAACCTGTGACCATGAAATCAGTCTTTATGGACACACACAAATGAAAGGCTTGAGACAAATCTGACATGTAACTGTGCTTCAAGTTAGTTGGCTTGAAATTTAAATCTACACAGAGTGTGCTTATTACACAAGGAATTTCTGTATTGAAAGATAATGCAAAATAAAACAGGAAACTATTACAGACACTTGCACGTATCTTTTCCCGACTATGAAGTAAGGAAGGCTACATCCATTAAAGAAGCAGCTTATTTGTCAATGTCTCCATTGAAACTTTCCCTAGCCAGTAGAGAAAGTCACACATCTATTTATGTTAACTCACACTCAAAGTGATTATAGTAATAATACAAATGAGCAATTTAAATCAATTCTATCTCACTGCTTTTACATTTATTAAGAAGTGTTTCAATAACTGTGGGAAAACATCTTGCATACATTTATCCAACTAGGATGGCAATGAAAAGACGTAAGCTTCATTTTAGTTTTAGTTTTTGTCCATTGCTTTGAATAAAGAGTGTAGCAGTGAAAATAAAATAAACTGAAAGAATCAGAAGCCAAAGGCTCTGGTTTGGAAATTTAGAAATTAACAGTATGAATTAGTGTGTTCATTATTAGGCATGTGATGTGTCCTTAGCTACCACTGAGTACCTACCAAAAACTACAACTTG
Organism: Pithecia hirsuta; assembly: GCA_963573645.1. Classification (NCBI taxonomy): domain Eukaryota; kingdom Metazoa; phylum Chordata; class Mammalia; order Primates; family Pitheciidae; genus Pithecia; species Pithecia hirsuta. Next base: position 16,734 of record CAUYLZ010036633.1, on the reverse strand, counting down.
AGCTGGGAGCAGTGTCATGCCTATAATCCCAGGTCTTTGGGAGGCTGAGGTGGGAAAATCCTTTGCAGCCAGAAATTTGAGATCAATCTAAGAAGCATAGTGAGATCTTATCTCTGCAAAAAATAATTTTATTTAAAACGGTAGCTGGTTTAGGTGGTGCATGCCCATAACACCAGCTACCCAGGGAGGCTAGGGCCAGAGGATCACTTCAGCCAAGGAGTTCAAGGTTGCAGTGAGCCATAATCGCACCTACACCCCTGCCTGGGCAACAGAGCTAGACCCTGCCTCTAAACCAAAACCAAAACCAAACCAAAACCAAAACCAAACCGAAACCAAACAAAAACCCCCTACAACTTAGACTTGCAGAAAGCCATCTTAATACTTTATTGTCAGTGCAAAAACTCAACCTTCGTTGTCTAGAAGACAGGTAGACAGAGACCCCAGCTCTGCTTTCATTTTCTAACTGGCATGATGATTATATTATGAAGGTTGGCACTGTATATGATTCCTTTTATTTCTGCAATTTCTGACCTCCCATTTCAGAAAATTCCTGTTTATTATAGTTTCTGCTAGCATAAGGAATTTTAAAACATGGTTTTTTTTTTTTTTTTTTTTTTTTTTGAGATGAAGTCTTGCTCTCTCACTAGGCTGGAGTGCAGTGGCGTGATCTCGGCTCACTGCAGTCTCCACCTCTTACGTTCAAGCAATTCCCCTGCCTCAGCCTCCCGAGTAGCTAGGACTATAGGCGTGCACCACCACGCCTGGCTAATTTTTTGTATTTTAGTAGAGACAGGGTTTCACCATGTTGGCTAGAAGGGTCTTGATCTCCTATATTTTTATATCTATCATTTTAATAAAAAACTATTGATATGGTTTGGCTCAGTGTCCCCACCCAAATCTCATGTTAAATTGTAATTTCCAATGTTAGGGGTGGGGCTAGGTGAGAGGTGATGGGATCATGGGGGTGGTTTCTAATGGCTTAGCACCATCCCCGAGTGCTGTGTCATGATAGAGTTCTCACAGATCTGGTTGTTTAAAAGTGTGTAGCAACCCCCGCTTCTTTTGTTCCTCCTGCTCCCACCATGTAAGGCATGCTTTCTTCCCCTTCTTCTTCAACTATGACTGTAAGTTTCCTGAGACCTCCCCAGAAGCAGATGCCTGTACAGCCGGCAGAACCATGGGGCAATGAAGCCTCTTTCCTTAGTAAATTATCCAGTCTTAGGTAGTTATTTACAGCAATGTGAGAATGAACTAATACAAGTATATTGAATAGAAATATAGTATTTCTTTCCGTCCTGATTTACTTTATATTAATAGAGAAATGCCAAATATTATCACATAAATTCCTGGAAAGTAGGGTATATAGCTCCTTCTCTATGTCTTTCCACAGTACTTTGTCCTTGGTTGGCTCTCAATGAATATTTGTTAAATGAATGAATGAAAAAATAAATGAATGCTGTTTATACTGAACAAGGGTTAGTTACTATTAGATTTTTTTAAATTAATACAATATTTATCTTTGAAGCTTAGTATAGTGTGAACGTTTTGGAACGGTCTTAATCCTGGTTGCTGTCACTTTTGTGAAGTGAAATATCTTTTCAAAATTTTGGTCTCATATCAAAATATTGACGTATCTTTAGCAAATAAAAAGTGTTAATATGCAATTTAAGTGTTATAATACTAAATTACTATTAACTATCTACTATTTTCAGAGATAATTTTCTTCTACAAAAAACAAAGAAATGCAGTTGACCCTTGAACATCACAGGTTTAGTTTGTGCAGGCCTACTTATACGGGAATGTTTTTCAATAAAAATGATACAAAGAGTGCCTGCCTCTTCTGCCTCCTCTTCCCCCACCTCCACCTATTATGCTTGTGTGACCCCTGAGAGAGCAAGATCAACCTCTTCCTCCTCCTCCTCAGCCTACTTAATGTGAAGAGGGGAAGGATAAAGACCTTCGTGATGATATGATTCAACTTAATGAATAGTAAATGTATTTTATTTTCTATTGTCTCAGCTCAAAATCTCCTTAAGCTGATAGGCAACTTCAGCAAAGTCTCAGGATACAAAATCAATTTTCCTTATGATTTTCTTAATTAAATGTTTTTCTTTAGCTTACTAAAGTATGAAAAAAGTACATAATACACACAACAAACAAAATATGTGTTAATTGATTGTTTAAATTATCAGTATGTCTTCCAATCAATGGTAAACTCCTAGTAAAGGTTTTGGGTAGTCAAAAGTTATACAGAAATTTTCAACTGCATGGAGGCAGAGCTGGGGAGGGGGGGCACCATTAAGCCCTGCATTGTTCAGTGGCAAACTATGCGTCATATAAAACATTTCACAAAAAAATTGGACTTTGTATGACCAACATTATTTTCCCACTTCTCTCCTTGACTATGTGAACTTGCAAAAATTAATGTGTCCCTAGTCCTCAACAATCAAGTGAAAAAAGCATTATTTATACTGTAGTATTCACAGGATCAAGCAAATATAAAACATTTTCAAAATGTATTAAAAAGTATCCAACATAAGCACAGAAATAAACAATCATGGTTGATGAAAATATAAAATATTTTTCATTTATAAAAAGGATAAATTGGCAAAACATACCCAAAATCTAAAAAATATAGAATTCTGCAAATAATTCCATCTGTAAGAATTTACTGTTAGGAAGACAGTAAACATATATATGTACTACTTATAATAAAATAAACAAATATTGGAAAAATTTTCAAAACTCCAATAATAAGGAATTGGCTAATTATAAATATTTGCCCACAGATATATAATGAAATGCCATGTAATCATTAGAAGCATGTTCAGAAAACATCATTAAAAACAAAAGAGGAAGATAGGAAACATTAACCGTTTATGGTACCACTTATATAAAATACTGCTGTCACTGACTGACCACTTCAAATATCTCTAGTGATGTGTGTGTTCTTCACATTTATGAATTGATTTAACCCTTGCGACTCTATGAGACAAAGATTTTATCCTTGTATTACAGATGAGAAAATTGTGGCATAAAGAGGTGATAAAATATTATCATATTTGTATAATATATCACAAAGCTGGAATTGCAACTTTAATAGATCTGACTCCAGAGTTCAAGACTAATCTCTGCTTTATTGTTGGCAGTCTGACCCTGAGGTAAATACAGCAAACAAAACAGAGGGTGTTTTGTTTATTAGGCCTTTATGGTATTTGTACACATTTTGGTTTTTATTTTAAATGGAATTTGTTGCCAGCATATTTAGGCATGAATATGTAATTCTCTGTTTCTATTAAAAATTGGAAGATCTATGAACACTTGACCACAATAATGTGGCCACTGTGTCATAGGTATTAGCAGCAGCTTTTCTTCTTAAACGGCACTTTAACTTCACAATTTGCCATAATTAGTCTTAGCCATTCTTTGAGGTTCTATGCTTGGAATGTTTAGGCATTTGAGCTTGAGGTCTCTCTCTGTCTACATATGATATTGATTTAAAAAGCAGAAAAGGGCCGGGCGCGGTGGCTCACGCCTGTAATCCCAGCACTCTGGGAGGCCGAGGCGGGCGGATCACGAGGTCAAGAGATTGAGGCCATCCTGGCCAACATGGTGAAACCCTGTCTCTACTAAAAATACAAAAAATTAGCTGGGCGTGGTGGCGCGCGCCTGTAGTCCCAGCTACTTGGGAGGCTGAGGCAGGAGAATTGCTTGAACCTGGGAGATGGAGGTTGCAGTGAGCCGAGATTGCACCACTGCACTCCAGCCTGGCGCCTGGTGACGGAGCGAGACTCTGTCTCAAAAAAAAAAAAGCAGAAAAATACACATACGAAAATAGGTTGTCAAACTATAGAAAAATTGGTGTTTTGTTAGCTCTTTTGTGTATGTGTGCACGTCTTCCAAGTTTTTTATCGTTAACATTAATGAAATAAATCATACATTACTTAAGCTGTAACGTTTCCAATAAATGGAGGAATGCATTTTATATGAAAGCAGCTTTGGGCACAATTTCAATTTCAGTTTCTTTCTTAGTACAATTGTTCAATTTCCTGAATTCATCTTTCTAAATTACAGCTTTCAAAAAATTCCTTCCCTACTAAAAATATTTCATTATTGTCTAAGTTACCTTTGCAACCTTCTCTCTTATGTCTTGTGTATACAATGATATATTAAACATAGTTAGTGCTTTCTTTCTTTTTTGATGGAGACTCACTCTGTCACCCAGGCTGGAATGCGGTGGTGTGACCTCGACGCCGCAACCTTCACCTCCTGGGTTCAGGAGAGTCTCATGCCTCAGTCTCTGAGTAGCTGGGATTACAGGCACATGCCACCATGCCCGGCTAATTTTTGTATTTTTAGTAGAGACGGGGTTTTGCTATATAGGATTGGCTGATCCCGAACTGCAGGTCTCAAGTGATCTTGGCCTCCCAAAGTGTTGGGATTACAGGCGTGAGCCAAGGTGCCCTGGCCGCTAGTGCTCTTGTTTCTATCTCTTGTAACTTGATCTTGAGAGTGTCCCTGAGTTTATCTCAGGGTATGTTTTACACTTTATATTAAATTATGCAGATATTGTTGATTATGATCCATGATTAAGATATTCACCTTTAAAATAAACTTTCTTCACTATTTTCATCTACCTATAGACACATTTCAGGCTTCCTACTATGAACACTCATGTCATTTAATGGTTTAACAACCATTTAATACAGTGTTTATATGATGTTTTACTTAACATATGAAAATCTCCACAAATACACAATTTACTGATTGAATGAATTTGTTAATGCTTCAAGAACAGAGCCTGTGGCTTAGTTGCCCTTTACTGTATATCTTGGTTATAGAAAACAAGGGAGGAGTATGTTTCATAAAGAAACTGACAAAGAGTGTTGCCGAATACCATCCGTTTCTATGTAGCTGCAGTGTGGAGAGACCAGTGACCCTGGGCTAAGAAGACTGGGAGATTTGGTCCATGAAAGTGCAGTTGCATGAAGAGGACTGACTGAAAACATGCTTTGGCATTCAGTAGAATAACCTAGAAAATCTTCATTTTCCTTTATGGGCCAATCTCTGACTGGTGCCTCCTGTTAGCGCAACGTAACTAGAAGCCAAAGGCAAGGGATCCAGTTGATGCAGCCTGCACCTCTCAGCTGCCTCTTACACAGGAAGGATAGAGAGTAGGAGGTGAGTCTGGAAAAACAAATGAAAAAATACCTATCATATTATATAAATTTCAGAGTCTGATTTCCTGAAGTCTAATTACTTGTAGTGTCAAGAAAGAGTAGTAGTGAAACAAATTCTGTGTTGTAACAAAAGTGAGGAATTGGGGCAATTCTAGACCAGACCGCATTTGACCAACGTACTTACATTACATTGTAATACACATTAATACATTTAATAAGGAATACCCTTTTAAAATTACTTTATCTTGTTCATGTGTGTAATCAGTAGAGCATTTAAGTAATATAGTTGATATTACATTGTTTTTAAGATGAATTTAAATGGATATTTCCTTTAAACTTATTGAAAAGTTCTACCATCCAATATTCTAAGCTTTAAAATGCATAGAAGCATTGTGTCTGTAAAGCATTCAACTTGCTAGGCAATAGTCAAATTCATCAACCTCCAGAATTTTGAAAAGGAATATTTCAAGCTAGATTGTCTACATAGGGCTATATATGACTTTTATTAAAAAGCCAATAATGAACTAGTTCACTCCTGGTCTGGCAGGCACAAGTGCTCCTACTTCCACTATAGACAACAAAAGGTGAGTCCCAGATGTGTGTCTCCTATTAGTAAACCAAGAAAGCACTTGCTAATAGCACAAGAATGGAGAAAAACCCACAGAGCTAGTGTTGCCTTCTCAGGCATCCACAGATAAACAAGGCCATCTGGTAAATCAAAAGAACATATTATCTGTTTCTGGGCAGAACCTATACAGCTGAAACGTAATCCTTGCTAAATTAAAAGCAAGAAGCAGAGAAGGGAGTTTTATCCATTGGTATTTTACTACTTCTGGTCTAGGACTGGTATAAGCATGATTTGATTCCACTGAGTCCATTAAGAAGAAAATCTCCTTTCCATTATTACAAATATTTTTTAATACACCTACTAACCTTTCTTAAAAAGAGAAAAAATGATAGATTGGTTTCATTGTCAACAAAACAGGATAGATTTTATGTGGAAAAGTACTGAAATAGCTGATAAATGATATGTTGGAATAAATGGGAAATAGTAAATTTTGTGTCTTAATTACTGGTGAATTGATTATATTTTTGTTGCCTAAGTATACTTTTTAACCTTGAGCTCACACGTTGATAAAACAGAAGAAAGTTACAAATTAAATATTAGAGGAAAACAATACTATTTAAAAGCCATTCTTAGAAATCTTGTAGTGAGTGAGTTTTAAAAAGAGGCTTTCTGGGATATAAAGTAAAAATGAATTTTGGCAATTTATTTTTCCAATGCTTTGTTCATTTCAGCATTTCCCACTTTTCATACCCTAGTTTGTCATCGAAGCCTGTATATTCCAAGGACACTTCTGTAGAGCTAACAGGGCTCAGTATTCACGCTATTAAATCTCTGCTTGGTTTTACTTTTTACTATGTAGTTTCTCCCAGCTATGGCTGTCACTCATTAGAGCTCCAATGTGCTGCATAAGGCAATGCTTTGTAAACAAGGTACAGGGGGTCAAATGCTATGTTACCCGTGAGGAAAGCAAAGAGACAGCAGAAAACCAAAGAGCTATACTGCAGGGAACAATATATATGTCATCAAGTTTGGAGTTGTGTGGTGTTTAAATGAAGTTGCTTAACATTCAAATCCCCGGAGTTTTCACTTGGGCATTTGCTAGTGAGGCTATGGCTCATTCATACATACTGGCTTCTCTAAAGACTCCCCTTGTTTCCCTAGAACCTAATAGTGCAGACATAGAGCAGTGCATCCAACAAATCACAAAGCATGTCTGCCTTCTGCTATGTATCAAAGTCTCTTAATATGTCAACAAAGTTCTCCAAGGTCAGGAAAGCAGTTTATCAACATTTTATATACCTTATAGCAGCAATAAATTTATTCCAGTATGGGACCTATGAATATTTCAGATGCTCTATGAGAAAAATTCTTTGGCTTTAAATAATCCGTGTATCTCAGAATTTGGACACAAGACACAGTCATTGTTCTCTATACCATATTTTAATTGTTATTCAGCTCCAGTTAATGTAAAGCTATTCAGGCACTTTCTATAATATATGCTACTTAATAATACAATTTTTTAAAGAAATGAAACACATTGATTTTTGTACATTAAATTTATTTTTATTCATATTCTGATCATGTGCTAAATTAGTTCAAGAAATAGGTTTCAAATGATTTTTCTCAAGTGTCCCAAAGAAAATTAGTTTTCATGTTTTGAGTTTTGCCTATTTGTTTTCTTCCTCTTTTTCACATTATAATTTAGAACTCAGAACAACTATAATACAGTCAGATAAAGAACCTTTCATTTCAGATTCAATGATATTAACACTTTATTCATTTTTCGGGTTAGGTGGTGTAAGTTATCAGGCATGCTTGAAAGTTCTCTTACAATGTCTTCTTATTATAAAAGGATAATTCTAAGACCTATATTTTGGGCAAAATACTTTTTTAAGAAAAGCTGAAGTAATAATGAGAAAGGAATGGAAGTAGAATTTTGTTTTTTACCTTTTCAGCCAACTTCAAAATCGTTTGCTGTCATACCTGAGATAGGAGCTAGAGATGGATGAATCGAAAATTGAGAATCGAGATTTATCTTTTTTCATTTCTTTTACACACACACACACACACACACACACACACATGCACACACTTCGTACATATCTACCTCCCCTCAGCAATTTATTTCCAAGTACGTTTCCCTGTAGTCAAGACCCGCTAAGCAATATTTAGATGAATCTCACATTTGAAGGAGTCACAAATTAGGCTTTAAGTGAAGCCTAATTTATTTTTATTTGAAGATTATTTTTTGTTTTGTTTTGTCTTTTGTCTACAATTCATCCTTCCTGATCATATACTTTGCCCATATTTATGAATTTGCTGTTATGCAGAACACTGTTGTCTGGAACCTGGTATTATTTGCTAAATTTCTTGGCACTTTTAATCAAACTCATTTTTTTTTCATATTCATGACTTTTATTCACAAAGGTGCCACCATCAAATATGTTACCTAATATCTGCTGTGAACTTTATAACTGACTGCTCAGCTTTATCTTACTGACTTTATATTTTTTATTCATCTCTTGGCATTGAGATATTTTATACTAAAGTTAGCCTCTCTGCAATACTCACTTGTTTCTTATCAGATGTGCTTTCAGCTCACATGTGATCTCTAGTCAAACATAGCGAACTGAACTGGACCATGGGATATGAGATCTCACTATGAGATCTTTCTGTGTTTTCGTTTGTTTGTTTGCTGTTCTTATTCTTTTCTTTATAATTTAAACCCTCTGCCCAAATTACATATGAATAAGGGTAAGAGAAAATATATAATTGTTTACAAGCACCTCCTCTTTCCTAACTAATGGAAAACTATATTTCTTAAGTTGTTGCGTCTCTTTCTCATTCATGCTATCTAACATGGGATATTAAAAATGAGTAAAAAGTATTAAAAATTATCTATAATTCAGGTTGTAGTTGATCTATTGTCAAGAATAAAATATATATTTACCCAATAAATTAGTACAAAACAAACTCACTTGGGTACCATTACTCTGTTCTTAAAATAGAATATTACCAGCACATGTAATCTCCTTTCGAGTTCTTTGTCCAATTATTATCCTTGTCATCTCCAAAGTGAAACTGTCTTTTAAAATATTGTGTAATTTTTACCTGTTTTAGACTTTCATAAATGGAATATTAAAGTATGTATTCTTATCCACCTGGATTCTATCAATGTATTTATGTAGCTATACTGTTAATTGGTTTTATTGCTCTATCATATTCCATTAAATTAACACTGATTTATTACTTACAATATTGATAAATATAGGTTGTTTTTAGCATCTATTGAAGATAATGCTGCTGGATACATTTCTGTCCATGTTTCTTCAAGTATTTGCGCACATATTTCTGTGAGGTATATATTAATAAATAGAGTAGAACTGCTAGGTCTTAAGGGGTACATATGCTTAATTCAAACAGTTGTCTAAACTTATCCGAACAATTTATATTACTGTTGTTCCATGTCTGCACAGACATTTGCTTATTAGCTATTTTGGAATACGTGTAGTGCTATCTCGTGGTTTTAGTCTTCATTTCCCTGATGATAACAAGGTTGAGTACCTGTGTGTTTACCACTTGGTTATCCAAAATTATCTAGTATTTAGTCAAGTCTGTTCTACAATTTTCTTTTTCCTTTCTTTAAACATTGATAACTAGTTGTTTTTCATACCTTATGGATATAGGCATGTATTTCAAATATCCTCCCTTATTCTAAGATGCTTTTCACATTGTTTGTGATATGTTTTGATGCCTAGATTGTATTAATTTTAGAGTAGGCCAATTTGATAATCTTTTTCTTCATGAGAAGTATACATTTTTTCTTCAATAAAAATCTATTTTATCCTATGGAAATGATAATATGTTATTATATACTAGCATTACTCTTTCTCTTTCAAATTCAGAACTGTGACAAACCTATAATATCCAATAAGGCTTTTTGCACATGGCTAGCCAGCTTTCCCAACACCACTTATTAAAAAGGGAATCCTTTCCCCGTTGCTTGTTTTTATGAGGTTTGTCAAAGATCAGATGCCTGTAATGTGTGGTGTTGCCTCTGAGGCCTCTGTTCTGTTCTATTGGTCTATATCTATGTTTTGGTACCAGTACCATGCTGTTTTGATTACTGTAGCCTTATATTATAGTTTGAAGTCAGGTAGCGTGATGCCTCCAGCTTTGTTCTTTTTGCTTAGGATTGTTGGCTATGCAGGCTCTCTTTTGGTTCCATATGAAGTTTAAGGTGGTTTTTTCCAGTTCTGTGAAGAGGGTCATTGGTAGCTTGATGGGGATAGAATTGAATCTATAAATTACTTTGGGCAGTATGGCCATGATTCTTCTCAACCATGAGCATGGAATGTTTTTCCATTTGTTTGTCTCCTGTCTTATTTCCTTGAGCAGTGGTTTGTAGTTCTCCTTGAAGAGGTCCTTTACATCCTTTGTTACACTACAATTAACTCCAGATGGATTAAAGACTTAAACATAAGACCTAACACCATTAAAACCCTAGAAGAAAACCTAGGCAAAACCATTCAGGACATAGGCATAGTCAAGGACTTCATGACTAAAATACCAACAGCATTGGCAACAAAAGCCAAAATAGACAAATGGGATCTAACTAAACTGCAGAGCTTCTGTACAGCAAAAGAAACAATCATTAGAGTGAACTGGCAACCAACAGAATGGGGAAAAATGTTTGCAATCCACCCATCTGACAAAGGGCTGATATCCAGAATCTACAAAGAACTAAAACAGATTTATAAGAAAAAAAAGAAGCAAACCCATTCAAAAGTGGGCAAAGGATATGAATAGGCACTTTTCAAAAGAAGACATATATGAGGACAACAAACAGATGAAAAAATGTTCATCATAACTGGTCAATAGAGAAATGCAAATCAAAATCACATTGAGATACCATCTCACATCAGTTAGAATAGCGATCATTAAAAAATCTGGAGACAACAGATGCTGGAGAGGATGTGGAGAAATAGGAACACTTTTACACTGTTGGTGGGAGTGTAAATTAGTTCAACCATTGTGGAAGACAGTGTGGTGATTCTTCAAGGATCTAGAAACAGAAATTCCATTTGACCCAGTAATCCCTTTATTGGGTATATACCCAAAAAATTATAAATCATTCTGTTATAAAGACACATGCACACATATGTTCTTTGCAGCACTGTTTACAATAGCAAAGACCAGGAACCAACCCCAATGCCCATCGATGATAGACTGGACAAGGAAAATGTGGCACATATACACCAGGGAATACTATGAAGCCATAAAAATGATGAGTTTGTGTCCTTTGTAGGGACATGCATGAATCTGGAAACCATCATTCTCAGCAAACTGACACAAGAATAGAAAATCAAACACAGCATATTCTCACTCATAAGTGGGTGTTGAACAATGAGAACACATGGACATAGGGAGGGGAGCATCACACACTGGGTTCCATTGGTGGGGACTAGGGAAGGGACAGCAGGTGGTGGGGAGGTTGGAGAGGGATAACATAACATGTAGAGAAATGCCAGATAGGTGACGGTGGGATGGAGGTAGCTAACCACCTTGCTGTGTATATACCTATGCAACAATCCTTCATGATATGCACATGTACCCCAGAACCTAAAGTACAATTTAAAAAAATAAAATAAAAACAAAAATCAAATAAGGCAAAATTTTTTTAAAAAAAATATTTTTTATGTATTCAGTAAAACTTTAATTTTCTATATTGAAGAGCCACTTTTTTGGTCATAGTTTCATGTTTGTCTGTTTCACCCTTTCTGTTCCATTCTATTGGTTAGTTTGCCTATCCCCACACCAGTACTATACTTAATTATTAAAGCTTTACAATTCCTTATATCTTATAGAGTGAGTCTTCTTGCATTGTTCTTCCTCTTCCAGATTACGCTCGATATCAGCTAATTCACTCTCAGTTTCAAATTCGCCCTGCTATACATGTGATAATGAGTTGGATTCAAGCATTTCAGTTCTGCAGTAGGCTCCATGTTAAGCTTGGTCAGTAGAGGGCAGGAGAGAAATTTAGGAAGAATAGTTTGAATTGGGTGTACTTGCTCTTTTAAAACAATAACTTTTCTTTTACTGCTGCTCCTGTGAGACTGAAGCAGTTCATGTGAAGAACATGCAGTTGTGCACTGCCCCTGCCCTGAGTCCAAAGGGACCAATCCTTACACAAACTCTCCACCCTGGCCTGACCTTTTTTTGCCATGGCTTTCTTGATCTGTATACCATGTACTCCAAACCTCATGTCTCCCTGCTTGCAGGCAGACTCTTGACTTCCTCTGCACACCTACCCTTTAGGATCCCAACTGCTTCTGTGCACTCAACTGCTGTGATTGGCTGCCTACACTCCCTTGAGTAGTCTCCTGTAGACCTGAGTGCAGTCACTGCACAGTTTATGTCTCATGCTGGCCTGCCAATGAGGGGGCTCACACATCCTGTGCACTCTGCATGTTCTCATATCAGCCTTGCCCATGTGCACCTCAACCGCCTGTACACTCCTGTCTGCCAGCCTCAGTGTACCTTCACTCCAGAGTGGTGTTTCTTTTTTGTCCATTTATTGTGGATCAGCTCTGGCCTGGCACCCAGTGAATTTCTCTGCTATTCAATGTGTTATATAACCTCTTTTCCATGGAGATATGAATGTAAGCCTTGGAGAGAATGCTTCTCTATTGGTTATTCAGTCCTAGTGTATGTGCAAAACATATTTACTTGGTTAATAGCCCTGGCTAGAACCTCCCAAAGTGTTGAATAGAACTATCTAGCAGGAACATGTTGTAAACATTATGACTGAACTCTGATATTCAATGAAATTATTTGATTCTTGTTGTTGTTATGACTTCATCATGTTTCAAATTCTGAGATCTTTACTTTTTATTATCTGATCAAATTATTATGATTGTAGACCAGAAGACAGAGATGGATCTCATCTGTTTTAATGGTATTATCTAGCTGACATAGGAAAGCCACAAACTGCTAAAAATAGAGCTGAGAGGTATGGGGTATAATGAAGATTCAGATCCAAGGTACAATAAAAAAGTATTTCAGTGCCGTAATCCCCAAACGTAAGACAATGTTTACCATTCTGATTGGACAATGCATCGTTTCTTGAAAACTGCCATCGAAAATGCTTTGCAAAATAAGGACACAAAAACAAAATCCCAGACTTTATTTCTGAGATGTGTGTGGCAGCCTTTGACTTTATAGTTCCAATTTGCCTACTGACCTAGTAACACAGAGCAAAGAGTAAGACATTAGCAAAGTGAAATGGCTCATTAAGTACTCACAAAGTCCCTTGGCAGTGTTAAAATCTTGCTATTTACCATGTCACTGCCAGATGTTGTTCCCTTATCAGTAAGGAGGGCCATAGAAGATGGAAAAGAATGTGTGGACAGTCCTGTGCCATTAACCTCAGGCAGCATAATCAGTCTGGCACACAACTGTGGTGGACTATGAAAACCATAACATTCCTAACAGGATATATTGCTTTTCCACCTAGAGAAGGAGAAAGTGATAAAAGCCTAAGGAGCAAATAACATAGTTAGACCTCTGTGGACTATCAAAGAAAATAAAATGGCAAATTTTCTCTAATGACAACTTTACAAGTCGCAAAATCTCATTTGCTGATGGGGATAAGAATACATTTGTAAGAGGAGAATAAAAGTGTAAATCGAGATTTAAAAAATTAACTTCCTGGAAGGCTAGATAATCAAGATGGACCTATAACTTTGATATTTACTACAAAAACAGATATTTCCTGAAAATCTGTAAATATGATGATGTTTAATAAAGTTGCATTGTTTTAAAAAATGATGCTTTACATTTTTCATCCTGAAAATAATTTTGGTAAATTTAACAGGATATTGTTTGTTACATTACCCAAATTTGAAGAACCACAGGTGATACTCTACATGCCTTAGAAATATTAAGGAAGAATAAACTAGGGCAGAGAGTGAGTGAGTAATTTGTGCATAGTTACATAGTAACAAGTAAGGCAACCTGAATTCACGTATAGTATTTTCTCTCATCTACTACTTTAGAGGTCAATGAAAGTTTTCTGTAAAGGATCAGATAGTAACTATTTTCAACAGGTAGGTTTTAATGTTCTCTGTTGCAACCAGTCAATAAGGCTGCTGTGTTACAAATTTAGACATAGACATTCATAAATGAAGTGAATGGCTGTGTTCAAGTAAAACTTTCTTTACAAAAATAGGTAATATGACAGATGAACAGTGGTGTGAAGACCACTGTACTACTTAGTGATATTTCCTCAGACTAATATTCAGAAAACATTTCTATTATAATAATTATCAGAAAGTATTTATTAGATTTCTATTATTAGACACATATTTACCTGACTTCCCTTTTATTTACATTACTGTTGAGAGGCTATCTGTATGTGTTATTCCAGGACAGAGACAGATGAACGCTCTTAAACATAGATCTGAATTTATATCTCTTAGGTTCTTATCCTCTTTGATATCCGGCTTAAATTCCTCTGCACATACAAACCCAGATCAATCAAATCGATGCTGGTATGACAATCATAGGATTCGGATGTCACTTATATCCTTGCTACTTTCTTTAATATTATTTTCTGGTCAAAAAAATGGAACAGAATAAAACAACAGAAATATCATCCTTGTAGTAATTCTAGATACTCTTGGAAATGCCTTACTGTACTTTGGAGTAACATGGCAACTTAAACAAATAAATAAAATGATACTCAAACACAGCAAATGCACTCTCCTTTTCAATAACCTATTTTGAGTGGTATTCTTTGCCATCACTGTCAGAAAAAGTATAATCACTTCAATGTGACTAGATTTATGTCAATTACTTACAAAGTATTGACATAATCAGCAAATCCCTCCAACATTTTCTTAATATAAACTACCATTTATGGAAAACATTTTCTGTGAGAGGTGAAAAGGGATTCAGTATTCCCGTTATGACAGGGGAACATTAAGATTTAGCTGTAGAATTTTAACAGGACTTTGGTAGGCAGTACAAGAAAAGTCCTGGAATTGGTGTTCCTAATGCTAATATTGGTATCTTGTGGGTAGAAAAAAGAGTAAATGCCAACTCTTCTTTAGTGAGGTCTCCAGTTGCTCTAAGAAAGAGCATTTGCCAGTTCAAGAGCCACTCAGCAACAGCAGAATTTCTGAAATGCTAAGTTTTTTTTTCTCATTTATAGAAGAGAAAAAGATGCTGCATACAAAAGTTTCTGTTGTTATTAAGACCATGATACTCATTATGAAAATTTATTTATCTCCATCTAATAAATTATCTTAGCTCATGTGGTGTTATACCAATTGATCTATTTGAGAACTTTGTTGTTTACATACAGGCTGTGTAAGTAATTGGGTTAGCGGCATCTAAGTAATTATATATGTGTTAGCATTGATGACTGAAATGACCTTTCTTAAATGGATTATTAAAATAAAAGGCTCATTTATCTTCCTTGAATTATATAAATTATTTTTAAATTACCATCTCATTCAAAAAAGAATATATGTAAAGTACAGTCAGGAGAATTACTGATAGTCATATTAAGATAATAGTAAGATTAGTAAAATCTAACACATCATTGCCCACCTTGCAATACAATATGCCAACATGCTTAAGGTCCTTTCTGAGTGTATTTCTTTTCTCTCTTTCCCTTTGCCAGAGGCAACTGCCAAACTGAATATTCTTGTTATTATTTCCTTGTTTCTCTTTATAGTGGTGGCTATCGATCTTGACTACACATTGAACTTATCTGGGAAGGCTTCAAAAATGCTGATGCCCAAGAGCCACCCTCAGTGCCTCTGAATTCATTGATCTAGAAATTAAATCATATTCTGTGGTTAATATATAGGATGACATTACTTTCCAAACAAAGTCTTAGTTGATGAGATCTTTGTGTGGAGAATAAACAAGCGTTGTAAGAGGCCCTCAGATTCCCTTATAATAGAAATGATGCCAAGGCCACAATGCATTCCCTTTAAATCTCCTCTTTCAAATAAAAACACATGGACAATTTGGAATCCTGTTTTCCTCTTCACCTTCCTTTTCTCTTCCAAAGTCTTCATTTCTTCTTGCTACTTAGTTGTTATCAATATTGAGCATGGAGCATTTGGGGAACGAGAAACTTGATTGGAAGAAAAGGTTGCCTTTGGAAAAGGTAGCAGCAGCTGATGAGCTGCCAGGTAGGAGGAGAAAAGCATGCAGAGTCTTTCAAGCCCTGTCCAAAGGACTGGATGGACTCATGTAGACAAACGAAAATCAGTGAAGCAATGTCAATGTGCTCTTTAGACCAAAAAGAATACACCTACAATTAACAAGTTGGGTTTATTGTTGCAATGAGGGGAAATACTCACCATGGGGAAAGGTGATCATCTTGATAAGAAGTGTTGAGAACAGACTATAGTAGGGTTGGGCTCTTGTCAGGCAATTTTGAGTATCTACAGAAGCAGGAGCTCATTCTAGATTAGGTTCTGTCAGAAAGAGAGGCAATTCCACCGTTGAGTATCTCAATAAATCTTACCAGTTAGGTAGACTAGAGCAAAGATACACCTGTCATTGGCAAAGAGGCAGCAGTTACTCATTTTAGCTGGGTCAGGGATTGTGTAGTATATTGTGGCTTATGGAGTAATCTTGTTTTGTGTTACTTTTTTTTTTTTTTTTGAGACAGAGTCTCGCTCTATCGCCAGGCTGGAGTGCAGTGGCGCGATCCCGGCTCACTGCAACTTCCGTTTTCCAGTTTCAAGCAATTCTTCTGCCTCAGCCTCCCGAGTAGCTGGGACTATAGGCACGCACCACCACGCCCGGCTAATTTTTTGTACTTTTTAGTAGAGACAGGGTTTCACCATGTTGGCCAGGATGGTCTCGATCTCTTGACCTCGTGATCCACCCGCCTCGGCCTCCCAAAGTGCTGGGATTACAGGCCTGAGCCACCGCGCCCAGCCCTTTATGTTACTTTATGAT
>CAUYLZ010036631.1:0-55668 GCA_963573645.1 Pithecia hirsuta | reverse complement strand
CCTGTCTCCATTGTTAAGCACAATTATTGGCATAAAAGAGGTTTTTAATATCCATTTTTAGACTGCATTCTAGCCTGGGCAATAGAACAAGAATCCCGTTCTCTCTCCCTCTTTCTCTTCCTCTTTCTTTCTCTCTTACATTCTTCTTTTTTTCTTTCTTTCACTCTCACTTTCTTTCCTCTCTTTTTCTTTCTTTCTTTCAAAAAAAAAAAGATTAGTGGAGGTAAGAATGTGCATGAAAATATTTGTGAGTATCTATGGTTCAAGTGTTGGCAAAGGGAAAAATATAATAGATTGATTCAGTCATGGAGGGTCTAATCGCCGTGCTGTATTATTTACAAGGTTCACTGTACATGAGTAGCTGCATTTTAAGAGAGTTTGTGATAACTTGCCCTAGCTGAAAATCTGCAGTAGGATAGAGAACCTCTCTCTATCTTGGGTTTCTGAGTGGTCTTGCTACCATATCGATGTTAGATACCATTTTGCTAATAGAGGGCCCCATACGAGTCTAGGATCTTACTTCCTTGATCTGGCTATTGAAAGGAAGGGTTTTTGGGGGGGGCGGTGGGGGTGTCTAGCTCAACTCACTGATGCCCCTTTTCTCTGCCTGAGGCAGGATGATAAGGAAGGAGGAGGACAAATTGCTAGGTCAGATAGAGGCATCTGCTTCTGCCCCACTTTTCTCTGATCATTTGTTATTCCTTGAGAGGCAATTCTCAGAAATGAGCTTAGCACAGTGAGACTTACCCATTCCCGGGTGCCTAAACAGCATTATTTCAGAAGGTCTTTACATATGAAATATTCACATAATAGAAGACAGATATGAAATTTTGGCTCAGTGGAAGCAAGAAAAAATTGGACAATTACTCAAAGTACCCTTGGTGAATTCTCCAGACTCCTTGAGGCCCTGGGCAGTTTTAAGGATAGCAGACTCCTTGTCTTCAAGTGATAAAAGAGATAAAATGTGAAGCTGAGACCACTGCTAGGGAAATAGACCTAATTATATTTATTTAGGCAGAATAGCCTACTGGTTAAGACTACAATTCTGGAGCAAGACTACTTAGGTTTGAATTCCAGCTCTGTTAGCTGAGTGATCTCTGGGAAGTTATTTAACATCTCTATGTCTCCACTTTCTCATCTCTATTATGAGTATAATAACAGTATCTACTTCATAGGATTGTTGTTAGGATTCAGTGATTCATACCTGTAAAATTCTTACAATAGTCCCTTAGCATAGACTGAGTGCAGTAATTTTTTGCATAAGAAAGATGAGCTGGAGGAGATCTTATCATCCAGATCCTTAGGCAAGAAATCGAAATATATCTGGGAGAAAAGAAAAAAATCACTCAGAATCTCTAAGGATTATAGACTATATAGTTATAATAACATCATGTGGGTTATGGATAATGGGCCATAGAATTTGTTCTCACAATTCTGAGAACTAAACATGATATAAATATGCATTGAAAGAAAAGTCGTCAGTTTTCGACTAAACATCTGGTAAGCTGACAGATGTTCAAGAGAGATTTTAATAACAGTGAGATCTTAGTCACTAAGACTTTAATAATATTTTTTTAACAGTACCAGGGTGTCATACTGGTTACAGCTGCAGAATGAGTTTTGCTACAGTAATCTAAATAGGAGTTTATGCCATATCTATTTTCTACTTGGCATTTTGCCAGGCTAGGGAAAAATATCTCTGAAACAACTTCATTATAACAATGAAATGATAGTCCTTTTGCCTTTAAAAAATCTAATCTAATAAACATTTATTGAGTGCCTACTGAGTATAATAGTAGTATATCTACTTCTTTCAAATACATATTCTTACTAAAATATAAAGTACACACAGAAAACTATACTCATCATAAGGCCAAATCTTGATGATTTATCACAAAGTAAACTTACTCATGTAGTCCTTTATCCAAGGTGAGAAACAGAAGAGTACCAGAATACCCAAAAGACTCCTTATATTTCTTTTCAGTCAGTTTCCCCACCCTCCTCCCCAAAACGTACCCAGTAAGCAGAAAGCAGACTTCTCACACCACAGATTATTTTTTCCTGGATTTTAAAGTTTTATGTAAATGGAATCAGAGTTCTAGTTTCTTTCATTCACACTGTATTCATGAGTTATCCATATTGTAGTTTGTAACAGAAGTTTGTTCCTTAGCGTTGCTGTATAGTATTCCATTGTATGAATATACCACAGTGTATTGATACAGTCTGCTTTTGATTAATATTTAGGTTATTTCCAGATTGTGACTATGACAAATAATGCTTCTATAAATATCCTCGTGCAGGCCTTTTAGCACACATATATATGCAGTTCTGTTGCATGTATATGCAGGTGTAGAACTACAAGACCTATAAGCAATGCCAATGTTTAGCTTCAGTAGAGACTGCAAAGGCAGTTTTACCATTTTACACTCACATAAGCAGTGTATGAGAGTTCCAGTTGCTCCATATCCTTGCCAGCACTAGGTATTACTTTTTGTGATTGAGTAGATGTATAGTATCTCATTGTAGTTTGAATTTGCATTTATTGATGACTAATGAACTAATTTTCTTTTCATGTCTTTAGTGGCCATTTTGGGGGTGTGTGTTTCTGTGTGTGTCTGTGTGTGCATGCATACACATGTGTGAAATGACTTCAAGTATTTTCACTCATTACAAAACTGGTTGTATTTGCCCTTTTGGTCTTTTTTCATGCCTTCTTGTATATCCATGCTTCCACGTAGGATCATTTCTTGTTGGCCCGGAATAGTACTTTTAGCATCTCTCCTTTAGTGCAGATCTGCTGGTGACAGATTCCCTCTCCTCATTTTTGTTTTGACAGAAAATGTATTTCTTTTACCTTCATCTTTAGGTATGCAAGTCCGTGTTACTTCCTACTTTTAGGTTATCATTCATCTTCTGGCTTCCATTATTTCTGTTGAGATGCTATTGTCCACTGTCGTTGTTACTCCTTTGAAGTTCATCTATTTATACTTTCTGACTGCTTTTAAAGACTTTCTCTCTGACTTTGATGTTCAGCAATTTTAACATGATATGCTTATTTGTGGTTTTCTTCATATTTACCCTACTTGGGATTTGTAGCATTTCCTCAATCTGTGGTTTGATATTTTAGCAGTTTGAGAAAACTCAGCCTTTATTGCTTTACATATTGTGTCTCATCATCATTCTCTCTTTCTCATTCTCTCTCTCTTTTTCTCTCTCTGGGACATTTTCACTCTCCCATAAGTTTTTCATGCTTTTTGTTTCTCCATTTGAGTGTTTTCTTCTGACCTGCCTTCTAGTGAGTACTAATTATCTTTATAGCTATATCCAATCTGCTATTAAACCCATCTGTTGATTTCTTAATTGTAATTATGGTATTTTTTGAGTTCTAGAATTGTCATTTGAGTTCTTTAAATAGTTTTCAGTCTCTGGTAAGTTCCCAATTTTGTCACACAATTTTAAAAATTTATAAATTATAGTTATTTTAACTCCATGTCAGATATTTATAAAATCTGTATCTCCTATAGGTCTGTTTTTATAATCTATTATTATTTTTGGATTTTAGCCATTTTTCGTTGTTGGCATGCTATGTTATTTTTAATTTAATGCCAGATATTTGTAAGAAAAAGAGTAGAGAATATTTGAGGCTCTGCATGAACTATCTTTCTCCAGGAAGATGTTGCTTTTGTTTATGGCAGTCAAACGGACTAGATGCAGATCAACTTGACACAGTCATGATTTGAGATTATTGAAATCTGTACTTCAGTCTTTGCAAGGGCTTAATCTCTTTCCAGTCACCCTTACTCCTGATGTTCTTTGAACTTCTACCAGAAAGTTTTGGGTGTACACCGGGATCATTATGGGACCTGAACGTCAATATTTGCTCCCATAAACACCAGCTTTGAGAGATTGCTGTAAGTTGTATTCATATTATTTGTCTCTTAGTACTCACTTTCATTTGGGAAACTGTCTTGAGGGAAAAAGCAACTTCAGAATTTTCTGGAAAATCTCTTCAGATTTTTTTCTCTCAAAGATCTTAGCCCCAGGAGTACTCACTGCTTTGGAATATCTCTGATGCCTTTGAACAGATGTTTGTCTAGTTGTTCTTGACAGAAATAATGGATTAAAACAAGCCAATCGCCAGGCTAGCATGGAAATCTTTTGCTTTTTGATGCCTTTTTAGGGAATTCAAAACACATAAGAAAATAAAATTATACTTTTTTGTTATTTTAAATGTTTGTTGATGGCTGTAAGACTAATAATTTATCTTTTTTTTCTTTTCCTTTTTCTATTTGTATGAATTTCAGAGGTACAAATAGTTTTGTTACATGAATTTATTGCGTAGTAGTGAAGTGTGGGCTTCTAGTGTATCCATCACCCTAATAATGTACATTGTACCCATTAAGTAATTTCTTATCCTTCACCACCCTCCCAAGTTTCCAGCATCTATCATTTCACACTCTGTGTCCATGTGTACACATTATTTAGCTCACTTAGCTCCCACTAAGTGAGAATGAATATATGGTGTTTGACTCTTCGTCTGAGTTAGTTCACCTAGGATAATGACCTCTGGTTCCATCCACATTACTGCAAAAGACATTTCATTCTCTTTTTATGACTGAGTAGTATTCCATTGTATATCACATTTCCTTTATACAATCATTCATTGACAGACACCGGTTGATTCCATATCTTTGCTCTTGTGAATAGTGCTACAATAAACATATGAGTGCAGGTATCTTTTTAATATGATTGGTTTTTTTGGTTAGATACCCAGTAGTAGGATTTCTGGATTAAATGGTAGTTCTATGTTTAGTTCTTTGAGAAATCTCTACACTGTTTTTCATAGACGTTGTACTAATTTACACTCCCACCAACAGTGTATAAGCATTTCTTTTTCTCTCATCCTCGCCAACATCTGTTATTTTTATTACCATTTTACAATAGCCATTCTGACTAGTATAAAATGATACTTCATTATGATATTAATTTGCATTTTTCTGATGATTAATGATGATTATTTTTAATATTTTATTCTATAATATATATTTAGTGTATGCAGATCTGGCCTTTGAATTCTGGCACACTTTTTGGGATATCTATAGGACAATGTGAAATCTATTATGAGTTTGATTCATAGTTAAGAACCAAAAGCAACCAAAAAAAGATATACAAATGGCCAAAAAGCACATGAAAATATGCCGGAAATTATTAGTCATCAAGGAAATGCAAATCAGAATCGCAATATACTTCACACCCATTAGAATGGCTAGAATAAAAAAGTTAGATAATAAGAAATGCTGATGGAGATGTGGAAAAATTGGAATCCTCATAGACTAATTGAAATGTAAAATGGTGCAACCCACTTTGGAAAACACTATGGCAGTCCCTTCAACAGTTAAACATTATGTTATCATATGACCTAGCAACTCCACTTCAATAAACTCAAGAGAAAATAAGACATATGTTCACACAAAAATTTCCACATGAATGTTCATAACAGCACTATTCACAGTAGCCAAAAGGTAGAAACTATCCAAATGTTTATCAACTGATGAATGGACGAAGTCGTGTATATCCATACAATGGGATATTATTTGGCCATACAAAGTACTGATACATCCCACAACATGGATGAACTTTAGAAACATTATGGAAAGTGAAAGAAACCTGTCACCCAATACCACATATTCTATTATGTTATTCATATGAAAGTCCAAAATAGGGAAATATTTAAAGATAGGAAGTGTATTAGTGATTGCTTAGAACCAGTGGGGACAATATTGACAGCTAAATGGTATGGGGTTTCTTTTTGAGGTGATGAAAATTTATTAAAATTGACTGGTGATGGTTGTACTTATATGTGAATATATCTTTAAAAATTATTAAATTGTTCCCTTTAAATATGTGTGAATTATAGCTTCATATTATAGAAATTTTTCAACATACAAAAAGATTTCAAGGATATTATAATGAACCCCCATGCATCCATCACATCTTCAACAATTATGTATGTTCTTAACCAATGAAGGATGTTTTCTAAAGATGCAGCTGACATAGGCGGATTCACACACTAAGAGAAAAGAGCCAGGATTGAGAGATTAGTTGAAAGTTTAGAAGGGAAAAGTGATAATTGTTGATACATCAAAGTCTTTGAGGAGGCAAGTGATAGAGTGTAGTGCAGGTGGAGAGACCCTGGCTCCAGATCGTAAGAAAGACTCTATGGCGGCTCTTGTGGAGGCAGCTAACGTGAGGCTGGGGAGCACTGAGCTGTGCATCATACCCTGCACTGCCCAGACTATTGAACAGTACAGTCAGGATGGGTAAAGGTGACCCCAAGAAACCAAAGGGCAAGATGTCTGCCTATGCCTTCTTTGTGCAGACGTGCAGAGAAGAACATAAGAAAAACCCAGAGGTCCCTGTCAATTTTGCAGAATTTTCCAAGAAATGCTCTGAGAGGTGGAAGACAATGTCTGGGAAAGCGAAATATATCTAAATTTGATGAAATGGCAAAGGTGGATAAAGTGTGCTATAATCGGGAAATGAAGGATTATAGACCAGCTAAGGGAGGCAAGAAGAAGAATCCTATTGCCCCCAAAAGGCCACTGTCTGGATTCTTCCTGTTCTGCCCAGAATTCTGCCCCAAGATCAAATCCACAAACCCTGGCATCTCTATTGGAGACGTGGCAAAAAAGCTAGGTGGGATGTGGAATAACCTAAATGACAGTGAAAAGCAACCTTACATCACTAAGGAGGCAAAGCTGAAGAAGTATGAGAAGGATGTTGCTGACTATAAGTCGAAAGGAAAGTTTGATGGCGCAAAGGGTCCTGCTAAAGTTGCCCGGAAAAAGGTGGAAGAGGAAGATGAAGAAAACAAGGAGGAAGAAGAGGAGGAGGAGGAAGAGGATAAATAAAAAAACTGTTTATCTGTCTCCTTGTGAATACTTAGAGTAGGGGAGCGCCGTAATTGACACATCTCTTATTTGAGAAGTGTCTGTTTCCCTCATTAGATTTAATTACAAAATTTGATCACGATCATATTGTAGTCTCTCAAAGTGCTCTAGAGATTGCCAGTGGTTTATATGAAGTGGCCATGGGTATCTGGAGCACCCTGAAACTGTATCAAAGTTGTACATATTTCCAAACATTTTTAAAATGAAAAGGCACTCTCCTGTTCTCCTCATTCTGTGCACTTTGCTGTTGGTGTGACAAGGCATTTAAAGATGTTTCTGGCATTTTTTTTTATTTGTAAGGTGGTATTAACTATATGGTTATTGGCTAGAAATCCTGAGTTATCAACTGTATATATCTATAGTTTGTAAAAGGAACAAAACAACCGAGACAAACTCTTGATGCTCCTTGCTTGGCGTTGAGGCTGTGGGGAAGATGCCTTTTGGAGGGGCTGTAGCTTAGGCATGCACTGTGAGGCTGGACCTGTTGACTCTGCAGTGGGCATCTGTTTAGCTTCAGGTTGTCTTGTTTCTGTATATAGTGACGTAGCATTCTGCCACCATCTTAGCTGTAGATAAAGCGGGTCAGCTGGCATGAAATTTTTTTGTTTTGTTTTTGTTTTTTAGTTAAGTGAGGTAGTTTTTAAACAAACTGTAAAACTCTTCATTGTCAGACAAGTGAAGAGCCACTGCATCAATGAAAGTTCAAGAACCTTCTGTACTTAAACACAATTTGCAGCGTTCTGTTATTCTTTTGCATGTTTAGAATGCTGAAATGTTTTTGAAGTTAAATAAACAGTATTACATTTTTAAAACTGTTCTCTGTTATAACAGTCAATTTCTGACTCACAACAGTGAACACACCCCCACTCCATTGTATTTGGAGACTGGCCTCCCTATAAATGTGGTAGCTTCCTTTATTACTCACTGGCCAGTTTACTTAGGGCTGAGATGAAGGAGAGGGCTACTTGAAGCTACTGCCTGCTTTTGTTTGTGTCTGAGTGGCATTAAGATGAAGTCTGGAGGAGCCAAGAGAAGGACATAGGCAAGGTTCAACAGCCTTCCTAGGTACAGGAAGGTGGATGATTAGGACTGAGGCTGACTGCTAGGTTTAACTTTTTCTATTCCACCTCCACCCCCTATTTTGTGGGCCAAATGCATTGCTAAATAGCGATTTCAGAATATATGTTGTTTCAAAAATTCAAGCCTTAATTTTCCTCTTTCACCCCTACCCCCATGCTCCTGGCACATATCACGTTATTTGTGGTGCCCAACATTTGGGGTCTTGAGCCTGCTGCTTGTCTCCTGGAAGCCAGTGAGGGTGTGTGGGATGGGGTGGTGGGGTAGGGGAAAGTATCTATCTTTTTGCTCCTACTTTACGCCTTCAGAACACCAAATCCTCAAGGAATATTTAGGCTCCGTCTTGGGACACCTGAGCTATAGGGCAAGCTAATGGAATCATAACCATTTCTAAGCACTAAATGTATCATAAAAAGTTGAATGGTCTACTCACAAGTTTAGCTCGTTCACTGGAAATGTAGACTGATGTTCAATGTTTTTAAACTGGAAGAAGATTGGTTTGTGTGTCAGTGGTTATATTAGTGAGTAGAGTAAGATTTTATCCAGATTGGAGTGAGGGGAGATGGCCACAATGGCAAGTGGTGACAATAAATATCATTTTGAAGGCTGATATATACATACATCATTACTGTCTGTAGCAATGAAGGATACAGTACTGTGTTGTGGGTGAGTGTTGCTATTGCACAGCGTTAATATTTGGGTGCATATGTTTGAGGCTATGAGACATGGAGGAGTGTTTTTGTGGTATTAATTTTAAGAGAAAGCAGCTTTTTCTTAAAATTCACTGTTCAGAAACTTGCATGTCTGGAGGCGGTGTCCTCTCTACCCTGTCAGGTCCTGGATGGGTACAAGTTATGGTCACGATCACGGCCTGATCTCTATATATTCATATCCATTCCCTCTCCCATCAGAACTGTTTCTCCTAAATGTGTTCTGTAGTTCTAGAAAATGACCACTAATTTAAAAAACTCAGTTGTGAGATTTGCCCAGAGGCACTTGTTCTGGAATTGCCCCGCCTGCTTCAGCTGTGTCCTTGTCAATTGTCATTCTAAGCTAAAGCTTCTGCTTCCCAATCCATGATGTGCTAGGCCAAGATTTGGGAGCTGTGGCCAGCCTTGTCAAATGTGGAAGAGAAACAACCTGTAGTAAAAAAAGAGTGATTTGTTAAGTAGTGCCCATCTACCTTATAACTAGACATACCAACCAGGGAAGGGCAAAGGATGGAAAGGGGTAACTTTTGCTTCCAAAGTAGCTAAGCAGAAGTGGCAAAGCAGTTTAGCCAAATGATCTTTGATTAGGCAAACACTGAGTTTTAAAGAGGTTGTCAAGTTGAGGCTAGTTGGTCCATTAACTGGTGCAGCAAGACCACTACTCAACATTTTCACACTGTCACAAGATTGCTCCTCTAATGGAATAATACCCTAGTTTCTCTGAGATGCCATAAGTGGCATAATGTTACCTAAGGCTTAGGCTTAGCTTGATTTCTGGGCCCACTGTATGTGTTCTTAAGATACCAACCTGCTGCTCTTTTTTTTTTTTCCATTTAAAAAGATAGTACCCATTCCCTGTAACCACCTCACCCCATTCTTGAATGACATTTTATCCTTTGGAAAGAACAAGGCTGTGATGAAGTGACTATTGTCTGTTTCTCCTATGTGTGTCTGTTCTTGTCACAAATGTATTTGGGGATGTTGGATGCATTCATTTTTCTGTAATAAGGTTTCTTAATCACTCTTCCCCCCACCAAAAAAGAAGGACTCTTTTCATTTAGTTGAAAGAAAAAAGGAAAGAATTACTGACTCTCAGAAATCTGGTAATATTTCTAATTTTCAGAAGCTTCCTATGCTAACTTCCTCCAGTTTCCCTGTGCCACTGCACTCCATATCTCCCTAGGCTTCCCCAGTTTCCCCTTTTAAGTCATTCACTAATTTTTTTGAAAAGACTATTCCACAAAAGCATTTCATGAGTTCAGTCATTTTACTGAAAGTTCAATGTCTACAGAGAGTAATCATAATACAGAAAACAACCATCTACCATCCTCCATCTTACAGGCAGCCTCTGTTATCTCCCTCAGAGCAACAGACAAACTGTTCCCTTGTCCTATAAATAGAATTCCCTTCCTAAGAGGAATTCTGCAGAAGAAATATTCTCCATAACTTTACATACAGATTAAATTTTTGGTGTCATCGAGAAATAAGCAAATGCATGCCTAGCGATAATTAATTTCTCTGTGAAATAGGAAGATTCATTTGGAAAGAGTTCATTTGGCTAGAATTGAGTAGGAGGAAGCTTTAGGAGTGTGCCAAGGGTTTGAAATATTGCCAAAGCCTTCCTTTTAGCTTTACCTAAAGTAATGTCTTCCCTTCTAATAAAGGTGAAAACAGCAAAATGCCTCCATCCATACAAACACCTAGGAAATGAGATTAGGATTACTAGAGGATGTTAGACTTCTCTGAAATGCCACTTAAATAGGCAGGACTGCCAATTTATCCCCTTTTGTGTTGGCTGTGTGAAGATAAGATTGGGAGATATTGTCAGGGAACTTTCCTCCATTTAAGTCTGAATAAGTAGGTATTTGCATGAGCATCATCCTCATCGTTCATTAGATGACAGCTTAATTCTAGAGCTGGAAATGTACATTGGAAGCATTTTGTACAAACTTCTTGTCTCCCAAGTGTTTCTCCCTCCCTGACGCCATTTCTATCTGTGACATTTTGTAGTGAGCACTCAACAGTAAGAATGATTATTGAAGCCAGTGATTTCAAAATAATTTCTATGCATTCTCAGAAGGTTTCTGGGGTTGATTACTCTAAGCACCAACTAGGTAGTAATTGCCTATTTCTCTTGATGGAGAAAAAGATTAATTTGAAAATAATCGAACAAGAGAAAAATGAATAGATACTTGAAAAAATTATGTAGGCCATAGTATTGCTTAAAGCAATAAATATTTTGGAGTTAAAATACCATAAATATAACAACATAAATACTGTGTATGTGTGACTACATAACTTAGATTTTAATAATTTATGCTTAGCTCATCTTCCACACTTGAAGTATTTTTCTTATATTGGAGAAAACATGACTATAAAAATGATTTAATACTGGATCCTTTGAATTTGGAAATTTGTAACCACGCATACATGTATAAGTAATATACAAAGTATATCACTAATACGTTCTGCTTTACAATGCTCCATTGAATTAGCCTCTCAGGAAATGCTAATAACTTAGTCCAGTTACTTCCCAGTCAACTCAGGTAAGGGTGTTTATATCTTTTAAATTTGATTAGTAGATTCTAGTCTTTCCAATGAACGACATCATTAATTAAAGTCAGTGCCAAAAGACTATGAGAAAAACTGATGCTTTGAGTAAAACTGAGCTTCTCCCAGGCAAATAAATAACAAAGCTTCGGAGTTTTTATGTCCACCAACTATAGATGTTTTTCCATTTATTCAGAACCTAAATAAGAAAAACCTTTATTCCTATGCATTTTAAATTGTACATTTAGATAGAGACAATTACGTTGCATGGCCAGAATTACATGGTATTGAATTTTAAGAAGCAGGCATGGGTAAAGCTATAGCAATCAAGACAGTGTAGTAGTGGCAAAAGAATAGACAAATAGATCAGTGGAACATAATAGAGAGCCTAGAAATAGACCCACATAACAGTCAACTGATCTTTGATAAAGGAACAAATGCAATACAATGGAGAAATGATAACCTTTAAGACTCTAGACACAGACCTTACACCCTTCACAAAAAAATTAACCCAAAATGGATCACAGACCTAAATGCAGAATACGAATCTATGAAATTCCTAGAAGATATCATAGGACAAAATGTAAATGACCTTGGGTTTGGTGATTGCTTTGTAGCTATAACACCAAAGGCTTGATGCATGAAAAAACTGATAAGCTGAACTTCATTAAAATTAAAAATTCTTGCTCTGCAGAAAATACTGTCAAGAGGATAAAAAGACAAACCACAGACTGAAAGAATGTATTTGCAAAAGTCTTATCTGATAAAGGGCTGTTATGCAAAATGTACAAAGAACTCTTAAAACATTAATTAATATACATTAAGAAAACAAACAACCAGATTTTTTTAAAAAGTGGGTCAAAGACCTTAACAGACACCTTGCCAGAGGTAGACAGATTACAAATACGCATATGAAAAAATACTCCATATTATATGTCATCAGGGAAATACAAATTAAAACAATGATGAGGTACCACTATATATCTATTGGAATGGAATATCATTTAGCCTTAAAAAATAAGGAAATTTTGCCATTTCTCAATAACATGCATGAACTTGGAGGGCATTATATTAGGTGAGATAACCTAGACACGGAAAGAAATATACTGCATGATCTCACTTATATGTGTAATCTACAAAAGTCAAATTGATAGAACCAGGGAATAGAGTGGCAGTTACTAGGGACAGGGGTGGGTCTGGGAAATAGGGAGATGATGGTCAAAGGATACAATGTTTCAGTTATGTCAGATAAATAAGTTCTAGAGATGTAATGTACAGCATGTTGACTACAGTTAATAATACCATATATATACTTGAAATTTGCTAAGTGTTCTCACACGAAAAAGGTAACTACATGAGGTGATAGATAAATTAATTAGCTTGACGATAGTCATCATTTTACAGTATATTTGTATATCAAAATATTGTGTTGTATACCTTAAGTATATTGGCAAAATATCAGAACACTGACTACACAAAATACTGGTGGGGACGTGGAGCAACAGGAGCTCTCATTAATAGCTGTTGGGAATGCAAAATGGTACAATCATTTTGGAATACAGTTGGAAGGTTTCTTACAAAATTATACATGCTCTTACTCTACGATCCAGCAAACAAATCACACCTATGGGTATTTACCCAAAGGAGTCAAAAACTTATGTCCCTCCAAAAATCTACATATGGATCTTTATAACAAATTTATTCATAACTGTCAAAACATAGAAGTCACCAAGATGTCCTTTAACAAGTGAATGGATAAATAAATGGTACATCCAGATAATGGACTATTATTCAGCACTAAAAAGAAATTGGCTATCAAGCCATGAAAAGATATGGTGAAGAAAACTTAAATGTACATTACTAAGTGAAAAAAGTCAATCTGAGAAGGCCACATACTGTATGATTTCAACTATATAACATTCTGGAAAATGTAAAACTATGGAGACAATAAAAAGATCGGTGGTTTCCAGGAGTTAGAGACAAGGGAGGGATGAATAGGTGGAGAACAGAGGATTTTTAGAGCACTTAAACTACTCTTTATGATACTGTAATGGTGGCTATGTATCATTATACATTTGTCCAATGTATAATGTCCAGTGTACCCATAGGATGTACAATGCCAAGAGTGAACCCTAATGTAAACTGCAGACTTTAAATGATAATGATCTGTCAATGTAGGTTCATCAGTAGTAAAAAATGTACCACTCTGGTGGGCAATGGTGATAATGGGGGTTGTTGATATGCATGTGTGGGGTCAGGGAATATGTGGGAAATTTCTGTACCTTCTGCTCAACTTTGCTATGAACCTAAAATTACTTTAAAAATAAAGTTAATTAAAAGAAACATTTCAAGATATTTTTTAAAAATGAAGCAGCAGGCATAGAAAGGTATTATCTCAATTTTATGGGTAAGAAAAAGGAACCCAGAGAGGTTGTGATTTTTTCAGTGTAAACTGGTGAGGCAAGAATAAAACAAGAGCCAGATTGTTGGCTCCTAACTCATAACCCTGCTTCCCATCCTTACTTGTGCCAGTATTTAGAGATGGTGGCAGCCTGTAGTGAGTAGTTTTGACCACAGTCTACTTATCGGTTGGCAGCATATATCTTAGATAATACAACTCAAGGCCAACAGTGCTGTGCTCTGGAATGTAATACCATGTTCTGTTTAAATGAGCCACATCTTGTCTCCTCTTCTGCTTCTATTATAAACTGGATAAACCCATTAGTCATTTTAAGAAATGAACAGCTAGAGTTGAGACTTCTTGAAACGCTAAGGACTTTCAGCCCAAGACAGATTGACTCTCAGTAACAGTGAAGTTCTCATTTGTTCAGATCCCCACAGAATTTAAGAATGCAACCTCAATGAGTGTTCTATTGCCAGTGTATCAGTTTAAAAGATCCTGCAGATGTAGAAGAACATACTGAGCAACTTATTACTGAGTGTCTTCTGTTTGTATATCTACTGCTGGTATGTGCTCAGAAACATCAAGAGGAAATGTCAGATCTGGTTGGTCAGTCTTGATTCCCCAGAAGCTTAGAAGCCAATTGAGGAATCAAAACACACCATATAAAGGACTCTACATATTCAGATAGGCCCAGATGAGGCCAGGAAGGTATTTTAGTGTGAGTTACCTGGAAGCAGACCCTAAGAGAAGAATTTCAGTGTATGTATTTTGGGAGGAAGATGTAAGGAGTGTGGGAGAGGAAAAATGAGGCAAGGAAGGGAAGGCAGCCAATAAAGGGATACAACTATTAGACGACTATCACCATGGGTGACTAGAAGTTAATCCAATGAGGAAATACTAGGAAATGGCATAGAACACATGCCTCAGAGATATTCTATCTAAGGGATGGGGAAGCCATGGTACTTGTATTCCCACTCTTAATCTGGGCTGGAATTGGGGCATTGAGGGTGCTCCCAGGAGTATTAATTCTTGGCACTTCAGCGTGCCAGGCACCTGGACGCAGCAGCTTTCTGCAGTTCTGGAAAACATACTCAAGCACAGCGGGCAGACGCTAACAACTGGAAGTCAGGCTATGCACATAAAACAGAAGAGTCCAAGGAATGCAGGTGGAGTGCTGACAGAGTGTCTGCTGCAGTAGGATTCCTAGTGGAGGTGAGACTTGACAATACTTTCTCTTTTCTCTCCAGGTCTCCTCATGACCATATCCCTGTTGTCCATTGTGTATGGAGCCTTGCGCTGTAACATCCTAGCCATCAAAATCAAGTACGATGAATATGAAGTCAAAGTGAAGCCTCTGGCATACGTCTGTATCTTCCTGTGGAGGAGCTTTGAGATTGCCACTCGAGTTGTAGTCCTGGTCCTCTTTACCTCCGTCCTGAAGACCTGGGTGGTGGTTATAATACTCATCAACTTCTTCAGCTTCTTCTTGTACCCCTGGATCCTCTTCTGGTACAGTGGTTCCCCATTCCCTGAGAACATAGAGAAAGCCCTCAGTCGGGTGGGCACCACCATTGTACTATGCTTTCTAACTTTACTCTATACTGGTATCAACATGTTCTGCTGGTCTGCTGTACAGTTGAAAATAGACAGCCCTGACCTTATCAGCAAGTCCCATAATTGGTACCAGCTACTGGTGTATTACATGATGAGATTCATTGAGAATGCCATCCTCCTCCTCCTGTGGTATCTTTTCAAGACTGATATCTATATGTATGTGTGCGCACCTCTGTTGGTTCTGCAGCTGCTCATTGCGTACTGCACGGCCATTCTCTTCATGCTTGTGTTCTATCAGTTCTTCCACCCTTGCAAAAAGCTCTTTTCCTCCAGTGTTGTTGAAGGCTTTCAGAGGTGGTTGAGATGTTTTTGCTGGGCCTGCAGGCAGCAAAAATCCTGTGAGCCGATAGGAAAGGCAGATCTACAGTCATCCAGAGATAGAGATGAGACACCTTCTAGCAGTAAAACAAGTCCTGAACCTAGTCAGTTCTTGAATACTGAAGATCTCTGCTCTGCTTAATGGGACCCAAGGTCTCAGGGCACAGACGTATTATTTTCTGGGTTTGATACCTGTTATTCATATAAATAATTAGCCCTGCACAGGGAACAAGGCAGGAAGTTAGCTGTCAACTCTTTGTGGCTGCTCCTCTTTATAGAGCTCTTGGGTATGTAGAACTGTATGGAAAGAAGCCAGGGAAACCTCTGAGTGTTGAAGGGGCAGCCCAAGGCATCACAGTTCACAGGTAACCATCTTATGTTCTTCTAGGCATTATTGGCCTTTTCACTGACAAGTTACTCCTGAAATCTGAGTTGTACTGGTTAGATTCATCAGGTGGAATGAGGAGAGGGGCTTACCTGTTCTCTAGTTTTGCAGACTGTTGGTTTGGGTAACCTGAAGATTTATTATCCCTGAACATAGTTTTCACCCAAGAGCTGTCCTGGTGACCAAAAAAGGTTACTAGAGTTTGCCATCATTGACATCATTCCAGTCAGAGCTTTCAGGGAGGGCTGTTCAAGTTTGGTTTTTGAATAGATAGATGTTTCATATTCATCTCATTAGGGCTTTTTGTACATAGCCAACTGTAGCTACCCTGGCATGCTGTCTCTAATTGATTCAAGAGCCTAGATTTGGAGACTTTATTCCTTAGCATCCATGGATGCAGAAATGAATAATAAATTTGGCTATGGAAGCCCTGGAATTTTAGGAAAGTTGTTATTTTTTGATATTTTAGTGAAATTCTGCATCAGGAGGGGTGTTAAAACATCAAAATTATGGAGGCTTATATAAGTGGAATTCTTATCATCTTATTCCTCTTCCCCCATCCTTGCCTGTCAGGAACATTTTAGACAAGAGTTACCTTGGTTAACTTAAGGGTTTGTTTTTTGTTTTTTCTTAAAAAACCTCATAGAAATCTCTCACCCAGTTCAGGTATATAGGGAATTTTCCTTTTCATTATTTGAAGGAAGAGGGTTTTCCTCACCACTACCCATAATTAGAGATTGACTTCAGAAACTTTTCTAAATTATAAAGACGAATGACCAGAAAATTTTTGTCTTTCATTGAATGCAATTTGATTTAGCATAATCATAAGTTCATTTGATAAAGATCTCCAGTTTTATCCTTTGACACCCTTTAATGTTCTATATTTTTTTCCCTTTAATCTGAGACCCTATTTGTTTCATAAAAGAAGATTGGTTAGCATATCCTCAATTGTCTTGGAAAAATATGCCTAGATCTAGTACCATTATTTCTATCATTAAAATCTTAAAAGTGAAATACTTGAAAACAGGTGACCATAAAGATCATACCAATTTAGAATGAATATTAGAGTAAAGTATGAGAAATTTACAAAAGGGCTCTATTTATGGACTCTATTTTACCATATGGAATAGGGATCCACTTCTCTGTGTTAACCTACAAAACATATTTATTTGGCCATTGCACTTCTGGTAATTTTCATTTTTAATTCTTCATGGTGTCAAATTTTTAAGTAATTTCATGCACACAGGTGAAAATGCAATTTAGTAATCAGTTTCTACTACATTCAGAGGTCAAGGAAACAGCATATATTCTTTCACAAGGCATCTATATTGTTTAACATTTATAGAGTTCATAGAAATACATCAATAAGCTCCTAAACTATACAGCCTCAATTTCAGTTTTTCACATTTGAAATGTTTTTGATTTATCAATATTTGTGGTTTAACTTTGTCGGGATGCCCAGACAGTAGATCATTTTTTGTCTATATTTTACCAAATAAGAATAACACTCAAGACTATGTTTTCCATTCCAACACATCACTTACCACTTTCACCATTTTTAATAGGCCTAAAATAGTGAGCATATATAATCAAAATGATACTTCATACAACATATACTTCCATGTACTCTCTATGTATCAAATATATGCATAGATACACAATTGTAATACATAAAACAACCTTGAAAATATATAATGACTTGGAGTAAAATAAAACTACCATGTTAACACATCATTTTTTTGTTTTTTCTAATTAACAAAAGGGCTCTATAAATGATTAGGAGAGCAGTAAGGGAATTCTTTAGTCATTTCAAGTGTGTATTTGTATCACACCAGTTATTTGTGTTCATTGACACCAAATATTTTCAAGCTTCTTGTCAGACATTCTTGCCTTGAGGTTTTGCAGTAGCAAGTGGTAGGGATGATAGTGCTCCCTTTTCACCTGAGATGCCTTCAGCTCATACCTTGGGAGTGAGGTGTGGGAGTAGCCACCAGCCTGCCACTGACTAGGCATGTTAAGAATTAGACAAGGATGGAGAGACTGGTTTTTTCCAGCCTTGGCTTGGAAGTTTGTTTCAAAAACCATTACAAAATCTTTACCTTCAAACACATTTTAAATCACTTTAATTTAGAATATAGGTGAGCAACTTGAGTGATCCCAAACCAACCTAACAGTGCTGGTTTGTCAGACACCCAAAGCCCACTTCACACATTTATAAGGACAGAGATTTGGTAACTCATTTGGGCATTTTGTCAGTTTTAACCCCTGATATACAGGTATTCCAGCTTGGGGACATGTATGTCCATTCACTTTTGAGGAGAGATATCACTACTTTCTTTCTGTGTGGTGAAAACATGAGCCATGGTGAACTGATAATTTTTGTTTTTAAATTATTTATATTACTGAATTGGCAAAATTACAGTTCACACTTCAGAGCTACATTGTACTATGGGCATAAAACAAACCAGCAAATTTTCTCAAGCATTTGAAGTTAAAATGTGTTTTTCAGTTATAATTTCAATTTTTAAGTATCTTGGTGCTTTGTCTAATTCATTACATGCCATAATTTGTCAGAATAGCTGCTCCAACTGAATTGCTATCATTCAGCTGGATGGGAGTGAACTATGTCCTCAAAATATATTGAAATAAGTTCGTCAAACATGTTTAGACTTTCTCTCATTGCTGGAGACAGGCCAGTGTAGAGATTGGCATTTCCTTGTCCAGCCCTACAACTTAATTCCTCTATGCCTCAGTTTCCCCATGATACACTTGTCCAACCTACCTCACAAGGTTGTCAGAAAGATCAAATTAAATAATAGATGTGAAAATGCTTCAAAAATGTTTTTAAGTGCTATGCATATTTATAGAGTTGTTATTATAGTTATTCAAATCCATAAAAAGGTTATTATTATTTTTTTACTGTTTGAAAAGAAATATGTAGTGTCATTCATAGGAGTTCCTGAGTGGATATGTGAATCTTTGGTCTTCTTAGCAGGTGCCCTTTCTCTTACCACCAGTTGCTTACAAAAATTAGCACCCAAACACATGGCACTTGGAGGAAAAAGACCCGCTGAATCTGATAAAGTACCTTCTGGTGGCAAATGAATTTTTCATTTTAGTATAGTTTTCTATAAGGGATATAACAATATCTTTTGATAATTGTGCTTTACAACTTGAATGCTGATTCAAGGCATTAATTGGATGTGAGTTTAATCTTTTCAGCCTTGTAAATGGGAAAATATACATTAAAATTGATTGTCAAATACAGCATTTCTTTGGAAACCACCTTAAAACATTAGTGCTATGGTTATGAGTGTATGTGCCAGTACTTACCATTGTGGATATGAGCTTTCGTTGACTGCTTCTCTGCAGTCATTAATGCTAATAAATATTGTTATGTTTCTTCATATAATAAATTAATTTTTCAATTTCTCCTTGTATTTCATTCCTTATACAATTCTTACATGGCCTTTTAACTTCAGGGACTATTTTTAAAACAGAAATTTTTAAATGGTTTCATTGTGACTAATTATAGTTTTATAACCTCACCTGGAAATTCTTTCTGTAGGCTGAGAAATTTGAGAGTGCTAAGATTCAGCTTTGCAGGACAACAACAGTCCATGAAAACTCCTCTGATTGTTTTATAAATATTTACTCCATTTGTTATAAAATACACTTCTGGATACTAAGATTCTGTTCAGTTGTCCATTAGTTGCCATGCACAATACAAAAAAGGGAGGCAATATACATCTCTTCTAGACAAACAAATATATACTGATTCAGAAATATAAAGCACCAAAGAAATGGCTTAGTATTAACATAAATAATCAAATGTAAATTGTTGGGAAAAACATCAATCATTAAAGGGATCATTTCAGAGCATGAGAGAGACATGGACTGTTTCAGTAATTTGTTTGCTTCTGAAGGTGGCCTTGGAATTTGCAAAGACCCATGAAACCATCACCACAATGAAGGTAATAGACACGTTCATCACCTCTAAAAGTTTCCTTGTGCCTCTTTGTTTTTGTTTTGTTTTCTCTTTGTAAGAACACTTAACATGAGATCTATACTCTTAATATTTTAAATTCACAATACAGTATCATCAACTATGAGTACTATGTTGTACAACAGATCTCTGTAACTTATTTTTCTAACATAACTGAAAACTTTATACCCATAGAACAACAACTTCTCATGTCCCCTACCTCCTAGGCCCTAGCAACTGCCATTCTATTCTCTGCTTCTGTAAGTTTCGCTATTTTAGACACCCCGTATACGTGGAATCATGCCATATTTGTCTTTCTGTGTCTAGCTTATTTCACTTAGCATAATATCTTCCAGATTCTTCCATGTTGTCACAAATGGCAAAGTATCCTTCTTTTTTTTAGGGCTGAATAGTATTTAGGAATATGCCATGTTTTATTTATCCATTTACCTATCAATTGACATTTAGGTTATTTTTATATATTGGCTATTGTGAATCATGGTTCAATGAACACTGGAGCACAAATATCTCTTCAAGATCCTGATTTCAGTTATTTTGGATACATACCCAGAAGTGGGGCTGTTGGATCACACAGAAGTTTTATTTTTTTAATTTTTAGAGGAGCCTTCATACTGTTGTCCATATTGGTCCTACTATTTTACATTCCTACCAACAGTATACAAGTATTCTAATTTCTCCAAATCCTTACTTACATTTAATTTTTTGGTTTTTGGGATAGTAGCCATCCTAACAGGTGTGAAGTGATATTTCACTGTGGTTTTGATTTGTATTTTCCTGATGATTAAGGATGTTGAGCACTTATTCATATACCAGTTTTCCATTTGTACATTTTCTTTGGAAAAAGGTCTATTCTAGTCCTTTGTCCATCTTTTGATTGGGTTATTAAGCACTTTCTGCTATTGAGTTGT
Source organism: Pithecia hirsuta (assembly GCA_963573645.1). Taxonomy (NCBI): domain Eukaryota; kingdom Metazoa; phylum Chordata; class Mammalia; order Primates; family Pitheciidae; genus Pithecia; species Pithecia hirsuta. The sequence continues at coordinate 34,746 of CAUYLZ010036631.1, read as the reverse complement.
AAGAGCTTTTCCGAGATTGTCAGATATGTGATTTGCAAATATTTTCTCCAATATGTAGATTTCTTCCTTTGCTGTGCAGGAGTCTTAAAATAAATATTTTCATGTTAAGAAAACTGAATATTAACTATAGCATTCAGGTAAGTCAATATAAAATTATTTAATTTGGTATTTATGTTTTATTTTGAAATAATTTTAAACTAATAGAAAAGCCTGAAGAATAGTGGAAGGAATTTCTTTATAACCTTTACTAAGATTCACCTATTATTAATATTTTTCCATGTCCATTATCATTGTCACTTTCTTTCTCTTTCTTGTGAACCATTTGAGATTACGCTGCCAGTATGAAAGCTCCTCTAAAAATTACACCCCTTTATTCCTAAATACTTTGATATGTTTTTCCTGTGAATAAAGGTATTCTCTTACAGAGCCATACTACAGTTATCAAATTCAGGAAATTTAATATTGACACAATACTAGTATCTAATCTAATACCTACACTCCGGTTAACAGTTGTGCCAGTCACTTCATTTGTTTTCACAAAGCTTCCTCAACCATGTGAATCAACTCAGTTTTCTTCTCTGGGGTTATCTTTATTTAAAACTATGAGTAAGTTTTAACTTTTCTGTGAATAATGGGAGAACTAAAGCAGACGTTGAAAAGTTATTTGAAGAAAAAATGTAGATGTTATCAGTACTGACTAATAGCTTAAAACTGGAAATTTGAGATGTTTATTGGCAAACTGGGCAATTCTTTTTCATGAACATCCATTTTAGGCTTCAAGTGTTTGCTGTTTAATATTTCAACCTGTAGTTCACTCCCCTCCTCTGCCTTGCTGCTATAACTCTATTTTACAGTGTTTGGGCCCAAGTTTTAAATGATTAGGAATGAGGTGAGGGAAGTAGATATTATTCTGCTATGACCATATTTCTCTGGGTGACCCTCTTCCAGGAAACTCTATTTTCTATAAACATCTCTCCAACTGGAAAAGAACTCAGAAATATCAATTATACATTGTAACATTTTGAGCATTTCCTCTTTTTCAGGAAAAGGCACTTTATAGCAGCAGAGATTTGTACAGAGCTGGAAATTCAGAAACATCCCCAATCCCTCCTTTCCCAGCACACATATACAAACACACAACCCCTGTCAGAGTAGACCCCTAATACGCTAAGAAGTTGAGTCTGCCACAGAACCCTGCTCTAGAGAATGACCTAACATCTTATCACCCTCTCTGCATGGCTATTGCTGTGGAAATTATTACGCCAAGGAGATATGGAACACTTGGTTTAAGCAGGTTTTAGAATTCAGAGCATTTTTAAAGAGTGTTGCTGCAACATATAGCTGCATCTCTCTGCTGCAGGTTATCAGAAAACTTCACACTCAGACTCTGCTGTAGCATGCACCTTCGTGTGAGAGAGTCCAGGGGTTTGCCTCCTCCCAAGAAGGATAAATTTATCTAAATTGATTTTGAGGTTCTGCCTGTGCTTTCACTCCCTCCTGCCTCCCATCCTGAATTAATTTTCTCTCTCTGAATGATGAGTTCCTGATTGAAACCTGATTAGCCTGCTTCCCAGAGCCCTGGAAATACCATCCTCCTTAGACATATACATTATGTATACTGGTTTAATTTCTTATCAGTTTGCTTCCTATCTTAATTACCTAAACTCTAGAGTTAATGAGTTAGGTTTTCAGGGGTGATAGCACTCAAGAAATAAAACAGGATTTTGAAATTCTGTTTTGGAGTGGTGTTGCAACACCACAGCCACTGCCACCCTAGCAGTAAGGATAATGACTCCCTTTTGTCATCTTCCCAAGGTGACCTTCTTAAATGGATTGGCAGAATTTTCTAGAAAAATGATTCCCGGCTGTAGGGCTGCGGGTCTCCAGGAATCAAAGGTATTGTGATTCTCTCCACTAACTACAGATATCTGGCACACACTTGTGCAATTATTTTTCAAACTAATGGGAATGCTATTGTGAGTGATAGGACAGAACTGATTAAAAGTGTCACTGTAGTCAAAGTAATTTTGTCATTATCCTCTCAGCTCCCACAATGAACAAATATTAAAAATTCAACCACTGTCATTTGAAGGGTGACCTTAAAGGATGTCTTTTGTAATTTAGGTTATTGGGAACTATTACCCGGGGAAGTTTTTCTTTTTGTTTCGTTTTCTGCTGAATTATTTTCTTCTATGGACTTATGGTATAGTCTTTTCCTTTTAAAAATGAGGATAATTCACCCACAAATCATGTGGCTTTTCTCATTTCCAGCTTGCTTCAAGAGATCAGAAAATATTTTTATTTTAAAAGTGTACTGTAAATGTTCTTCCTTCGAAAAGTATATTATCTACCTTCACAGGAAGTAGGTAATCAAGGTGAAATGCTTCTGTAGTTTCAAAGCATTAATTAATGTGTATTATTATCATAATATCCATCAAAATAATATGATTTCTACACACTCTTCAATTCACCTCCCAGTTTATTCCTTGGCCTTATTATAATATCAGGGTGCTTTCAGCTACAATTTGTAGAATACCTGGTTAAAAGTGGCTTAAAGAATAGGATTTCATTACCTATATTGGCAAGCAGTTTGGAAAGAGGTGGTTTTATATTCTAGCAGGCAAACCATCCTCAGGACCCAGAGGCTTTCCATCTTTCCTGTCGCCTTCAACCTGTTGCTCCATCTTCATGCTTGTCTTCTTATTATTGAAGCATAGTAACCTGACCTCCAGGTATCATATGTACTAAACTGAATCTGGGCTTCTTTTTCTTGAAAGATGGAAGGGGTCCCAAGAGTTTTGGAAGGAGGCAAAGTGGTCTTCAGCTGCCAGGGTCACACATTTCTTCCAGTACCATGAGTTACAGAAAAAAAAAATAATCCTAATTTCTCTGCCTGAATGTTGACCTCATTTTTTAGCTCTTAGAACTTCTTGGCATTGCTTTCCATTACATTTTCCACCTCTCAGACTGAATTTATGGTCTACTTTCTCTGGAGAACTGATTCTGAAGGAAAAAGAAAAGCAAGGTTTCTATTAAGCCCTAAAGAGCTACCAGGGTACAGCAGGACAATTTATATCCAGACAGAGCTTTGGGGTAATAGAAGAAAACAAATATTATGTTCTTGGGTCCCTGATATCATCTGCATATTTCCAAAGGAAAATCAATTTTTATGCTAGAATGCCATCTCTTTAAAAGTACTCAGTTCGGCATTTAATACTAATGCCACATTATTAACACCGGCGATGGCCAGTACTGCAGCCACTAGACACATGTGACTACTAAGCACGTGAGATATGGTTATTCCAAATTGAAATGAGCTGTAAGTGTAAAATACATGCCAGATTTTGAAGATTTAGCACAGAAAATTCAAAATATCTTAATAATTTCTACATTTGATACCATGTTGGAAACTTTTTTTATATATATGAGGCTAAATAAAAGATACTATTAAAATTAATTTCACTTTTTTCTACTTTTTTATGGTGGTTACTAAGAAATTTAAAATTTCCTCTGTAGCTCCCATATCTGGTTTGTGTTACAGTGGACAAGACATTTTGCAGACATGTTTTATCATGAAGAACACTAAGTGTACACCAGAAAAATGCCGGATTAGCCAAGATTTGTTCCTTGGATGGCATTTCCCTTCTATCATGTCAGGAAAGTAGTGTTTACAATAAGAACAAGGATGTCCCACTCTAATGTATTACTTCTGTGCTCAGTGTCCTGAGCAATGAAGAGATGTTTCCATTTTCTTTTTCTTTCTTTCCTTTTTTTTTTTTTTTTTTTTTTTTTGTGACACAGTCTCGCTCTGTTGCCCCGGCCGGAGTGCAGCAGCACCATCTCAGCTCACTGCAACCTCCACCTCCTGTGTTCAAGCGTGTCTCCTGCCTCAGCCTCCTAAGAAGCTGGGTTTACAGGCGCCTGCCACCATGCCTGGTTAATTTTTTTTTTTTTTTTTTTTTTTTTGTATTTTTAGTAGACACAGGGGTTTCACTATGTTGACCAGGCTGGTCTCGAACTCCTTATTTCAAGTGATCCTCCCACCTCAGCCTCTCAAAATGCAGGGATTACAGGTGTGAGCCACCACACCCGGCCTAGATGTTTTCTATTAAGTGGTTTCCAAACGTGGCTTCCCATTGGAATCACCTGGAGAGGATGGGGGTCATTGAAAATGCTGCTTCCAGGCCACACCTCAGGCCAATTAAATCAGTATCTCTGGGCATGGGACCCAAGCATCAGGGTTTGCATCTGGGCTTTCCAGTATTCCAGCAATCTTTCTTTATAAGCAAAGGTAGGTATCTGGAGCTTCCAACAGTGAACCAGTCATCAGATATAGGTATCTAAAAGTATCAGAATCACTGATTTCCTCACCCTGTGTTCAGATGTTCAAGTAAATGTAGCTTCTTTATATTCTAGACGGATTTGCACTTCCTTGTGATTCCTGCCAGAATTGGGTACCAAAGAAGGTGGGGGGAACCAGCCTTGCTAAGCTCAGTGTCCCCATCTCTTCTCACCTGGAGGGTCTGACTCTTTGGAGTGACTGCACATCTGTGAATTAAGTGCTCTGTATTTCAGGATGCCTCCCCCTGCCCTCCTCCTTCCCTGAGATGGCAGTACCCAGGTGTTTGGGAAAGACACTGCATGCTACCTCCTGGTAGAGGGGTACCAGGACCTACCGGCCTAGGGCTGGGTCAGGCCCAGGTTTGTTCACATGGGTCCCTCTGACTTCTGCTGGACTCTGCTGCCGTGATCTTCAGTTGTCAGGGCCTGTCTTCTGCTTGCTTCCAGGCCTCTGCTTAGCTTGGTCTACTGTGAGCTGCAGCCCAGGAGTCCACACCATGGCCTCTTCCAAGGGCTGGGACTGGGCAGTTCTACACAGGGGCACCATGGAAGGCTTTCACCCCTCAGCTTCACATCCCAGCCTCCCATGGATGAGGCTGGGCTCCTGGATTCCACATTGCCTCATCAAAGGACCACTTTCTGCCCTCTGTCAGCATGGCCACACCTCTCCTGCTTGGGAATATGGGATCAGGCAGCACCCCAGAAAAGGGACCTTCAGACAGTACCCAATGAAAAGAGGCGGAGAAACCCCTGAGCCTCTGGTATTGCCTCAACCAATTTATTGTGTCCTTCCCAGGCTTAGCTGTGGAGGAGCCCATCAGGACACAGGGGCCTCAGTGCCAGCCTCCCTCTTTCCACAGTCTGTGGATGCCCACTGCCTCTTGCCCTCCTTCACAGCCTCCTTTCTCTGGGACAGCAAGTCTCCAGTGCCAGGCATCCTGGGTTGAAGCAGTGTTCTCTCTGCACTGTGGGGGCACCATGACCTCAGTCCTCTAAGACTTGCTTTTGATCTGATAAGTGACAGCCAGAGGAACTTGGACAAGGTTCTCCCTCACAACAAAACCCGGCTTTCAGCATCATGGCTTCAACTAAAAAAGTCTTGGTTTTGCTAGCCCCGAATGGAAATACGCTGCCTTCCTCTTTCCAATTCGAACCCAAATATCATCCCTCCATTCTCCCATGCCAAGCAGATGATGCCTTAGGGTACCTAGGGCCAGGGTCGGAAAAATGCAATAAAGTCCATTCATATGCATTTTAAGCCATGACAACTACTCTAGTTGCAATTATGTAGGAACACTTACTGATTGCCAGGCCCTGTTCTGTGTACTCCATGTGAATTAAATCATTGTAATCCGAGCCACAATCTAATGAGGAAACAGGCACAGAGACGTTAAGTTAGTTACCAAAGTTACACAGCTGTCAAATGCCAATCGGAGACCTGAGTCTAGCCTGGCTTCAGAATTTGTGCCCTAACCACTGAGCTCCTCTCTCCCTTTGTGTGGCCCTTTCCCTCTGAACTCTCCCACCTTTTCTCTTGGGAGACGCCAAGAAGGAGAGCTGCAAGAAAGTTTTATTTTGACAAGGGAGGCCCAGGAGAGTCTCTCCTGATATGCTTTTGGAAGGAGTTGGAGGACAATATTTTAAAAGTAAATCAACGTGTAGGAAGACTACGTCAGTTGTGTTTGTTGTCCATTATGAATGTGCCCCCTATTCACAGGAGATGTGGAGTACAAATCCTTTGCTTATGGCTATTTCAAATCTGGGCGCCTTCATTAACTTAGTGTTACTAATCTTAAAATGCCCCCACCCCCACTCCACGGCTTTACTCATTACTGCCTCCTCATTTCTTCTGTCACCTGTTCTCGGCCCTGCACAATTCATAACATGTCTTTATGCAATTCAATGTCACCTTCTCATTGCTTCCTACATGTGTGTTCTATTTCTCTATCTTGACCATTACCTCCTTGCAGGTGGGAACTATATCCTATATCAGATTTGCAGCCTTCACAGTGACTCACACAGTGGGGAACACATAGTAGATGCTCAAAAAATATTTGTGGATTGATTCGCTGGAGAAATGCTAAATGATCTCCATGTCTTCTTGGTTAGTTCACCTCCTTTACCTAATTGCTTACCTTGAAACTTACATTCAATCTCTTGCTTCCTGTATACTTCAGATATGTGTGTTGGGCTCAGAGCTAAACTGCCTAGGCTGAAAGTTTAGCTCTGCCAGCTCCTTGCTGAGTGACTTTTGGCTAGGTGTATTTACCTCTCTGTCTGTTTTCACAAATGTAAAACGGACATAATTGTATTGTTTCACAAGGTTGATGTGAGAAGAAAATGAGATAATTCACACTCAACAGACTAGTGCCCGGCAGACTGTCAACATTCAGTAAATTTCAGCTATCAATAACATGGTGTGTGTTCCTCATTTACCTCATAATCTCACTTCGATTGCTCTCCAGTTCCTGTATTCCAAACACATATTTACACTTGCATGGTAAAACGCAACATGTTAAATATTTTAAATATTCTATGGTCACTCCTGTTTCATCATATTTTTCAGATACAGGTATACCTCAGAGATTTCGTAGGTTTGGTTCCAGACCACTGTAATAAAGTTAATATTGCAATAAGTGAATCACAGGAATTTTTTATTTTTCAGTGCATATAAAAATATGGTTAGAGCATATTTTCATCTATTAAGTGTACAATAGCTTTATGTCTAAAAACAATGCACATACCTTAATTTAAAAATACGTTATGGCCAAAAATGCTGATGATTATCTGAGCCTTCAATGAGTCATAATCTTTTTGCTGGGGGAGGGTCTCACTTTAAGGTTGATGGCAGCTGACTGATCAGATTGGTCATTGCTGAAGGTTAGGGTGTCTGCAGCAATTTCTTAAAGCAACGAACTTTCCTGCATCTATTGAGTCTTCTTTTCAAAAAATATTTTTCTAGCATGTAATGCTGTTTGATAGCACTTTACCCACAGAAGAACTTCTTTCAAAATTGGAGTCAATCCTTTCAAATTGCAAATGATTTCTCAACTAAGTTTATGTAATATTCTAAATCCTGTAGTATCATTTCAACAATGTTCACAGCATCTTCACCTGGAGCAAATTCTCTGTCAAGAAACTACTTTCTTTTCTCATCCATAAGAAGCAACTTCTAATCTGTTAACGTTTTATCATGAGGGGAGCAAGATGGCTGATAGAAGACTCCACCAGTTGCCCCCTGCTCCTGCAGGAGCGCCAGATTTAACAACCATCTACACACACACACACACAAAAGTGCCTTCATAAGAAAAGTGCCTTCATAAGAGCACTCACATTACCTGGTTTTCGCTTCATGTCACTTAAGCAGCTCTGAAGAGGGTAAAAAAAAGACAGTCTTGAATTGCTGATGCCACCCCTCCCCCATCTCCTGGCAGTGGCAGCATGGCATGGAGAGAGAATCTGTGCACTTAGGAGAGGGAGAGCACAGCAATTATGAGACATTGCATTGAACTCAGTGTTGCCCTGCCACAGCAGAAAACAAAACCAGACTGAATTCAGCTGACCCCTGCCTAGGGAGGAAGTATTCAAACCAGCCCTAGCCAGAGGAGAATTGCCCATCTCAGCGGTCACACTTCAGTTCCAGCAAGCCTCATCACTGTGGTATAAAGCGCTTTGGGGCCAAGTGACACAAAGACTGCAACTCCTATGCAAGTCCTAGTGCTGAACTGGGCTCAGAGGCAGTGCACTTGGGGGGCACACCCTTCTAAGACACCAGCTGGGGTGGCTAATGGAGTGCTAGAGGCACTCCTCCCTCAATCTCAAGCTGCACAGCTCACAGCTCCAAAAGAGACCCCTTTCTTCCACTTGAAGAGAAGAAAGGGAAAAGTAACGAGGACTTTGGTTTACATCTTGGATACCAGCTCAGGCACAGTAGGATAAACAATCAGAATCATGAGTCTTGTTTCCTGGGCCCTAGCTTCTAAACGACATTTCTAGACACACCCTGGGCCAGAAGAGAAACTGCTGCCCTGAAAAGAAGGACCCAGTCCTTGTAGGACCCATCAACTTCTGGCTAAAGAGTCCTTAAGCCTTGATGAACCAGCAGCCATGCCCACATAGTATACTGTGGGCCTTGGATGAGACTCTGAGACTTGCTGGCTTCAAGTGAGACTCAGCACACTCCCAGCTGTGGTGGCTACAGGGAGAGGATCCTTCTGCTTGAGAAAAGTGGAGAGAAAAGTGGAGGGGAATTTGTCTTGCACCTTAGGTACCAGCTCAGCCACAACGGGGTAGAGTACCAAGCAGGTTTTGGGAGCCCCAAATCCAGAACATGGCTCTTGATGGCATTTCTTCACCTGCCTTGGCTCAGAGAGGATCCCACTGCCCAGAAGAGTGAGTTCAAGACCAGGCAGCATTCACCACAAGCTGACTGAAGATCCCTTGGGCCTTAAAGGGAAAAACATTGGAGATAGTCTGGTGGTATTCCCCCCTGGGCCTGTGATGCTGGTGACCTCAAGGCTCCTCTGCCTTTGGAAAGGGGAAGGGAGAGTGGGAAGGTCTGCATATTGTGGTTTGAGTGCCATTTCACCTGCAGTACAATAGGTCACAAGGTAAGCACCTAATGTTTTTGACTCTAGTCCCTGGCTCCCAGACAGCATCTCTGGTCCCACCTAGGGCCTGGGGGACTTCACCACCAGAAGGTAAGGACACAGGCTTGGCTGGCTTTGCTACCAGCTGATTGTAGAGCCAAAGGCCCTTAAACAAACATAGGAAAAAGCCGGGGAATGGTTACAGCATGCCTTAGGTGAGACTCAGTGCTGTGCTGGCTTCAGGTCTGACCCAGTGCAGTTATAGTGGTGGTGGCCACAGTGGTACTTGTGTTATTCCACCCACAGCTCTAGGTGATTCAGAGTAGAGAGAGAGACTCTGTTTGGGAAAAGGGAAGGGAAGGGAAAAGAAGTCTCTGCCTGGTAATCCAGAGAATTCTTTCTGATCTCATCCAAAACCACCAAGGTGGTACCCCTATGAGTTTGCAAGAGCCACAGAGTTACTGGGTTTCAAGTGCCTTCTAATGCAGATGCAGTTTGGATCACAAAACCCAAGTCCTTTCAAATATCTGGAGAGCTTCCCAAGAAGAACAGATACAAATAATCTCAGACAGTGAAGACGATAATAAACACCTAACCCTTTAATGCCCAGATACTAAAGAACATCTACTAGCATCAATACCATCCAGGAAAACATGACCCCACCTAATGAACTAAATAAGACACCAGGGACCAATCCTGGAAAAACAGAGATATGTGACCTTTCAGACAGAGAATTCAAAATAGCTATATTGAGGAAACTCAAAGAAATTCAAGCTAATACAGAGAAGGAATTTAGAATTCTACCAGATAAATGTAACAAAGAGAATGAAATAACTAAAAAGAAACAAGCAGAAATTCTGAAGCTGAAAAATGCAACTGACATTAAAGAATGCATCAGCAGAAGAATTAGTGAGCTTGAAGACAGGCTATTTGAAAATACACAGAGGAGACAAAAGAAAGAAGAATAAAAAAGAATGAAGCATGCCTTCAGTACCTAGAAAATAACCTTAAAGGGAAAAATATAAGAGTTATTAGCCTTAAAGTGGAGGCTGAGAAAGAGATGGGGTAGAAAGTTTATTCAAATGGAACAGAGAACTTCCCAAACCTAGAGAAAGATATCAATATGCAAGTACAAGAAGTTTATAGAACACCAAGCAGAATTAACCCAAAGACTACCTCAAGTCATTTAATCACCAAACTCCCAAAAGTCAAGGATACAGAAAGGATCATAAAATCAACAAGAGAAAAGAAACAAATTACCTACAGTGGTGCTCCAAGACTGCTGACAGTGGACTTTTCAATGAAAACTTTACAGGCTGGGAGAGAGTGACAAGACACATTTAAAGTGCTGAAGGAAGAAATCTTTTACCCTAGGATAGTATATCTACAGAAAATATCCTACAAACACTAAGGAGAAATAAAGACCTTCCCAGACAAACAAAAGCTGAGGGATTTCATCAACACCAGAACTGTTCTATAAGAAATGCTTACGGAAGTACTTCAATCAGAAGGAAAAGTACATTAATAACCAATAAGAAATCATCTAAAGGTACAAAACTCAGGTAATAGTAAATACGCAGGAAAACATAGAATATGATAATACTGTAACTGTGGTGTGTAAACTACTCTTTCTTAAGTAGAAAGACTGAACAATGAACCAATCAAAAATAATAACTACAGCAACTTTTCTAGTCATATACAGTACAATAATATATGAATAGAAACAACAAAATTTCAAAAATCAGGGGGACAAATTTACCATGAAAACTTTTTATTATTATTGTTTTTGCATGTTGGTTTGTGCAAACAGTATTGTTATCAGCTTAAAATAATGGTTTATAACATTTGCAAGCCTCATGGCTTGCAAGAGATATACAAAAAATTCAAAAGCTAGAAATTAAATTATATTGCAGGAGAAAATCATCTTCACAAAAAGGGAAACAGCAAGGATGGAAAGAAGGTAGAGAAGACCACAAAATTCCTAGAAAACAAATAACAAAATAGCAGGAGTGAGTCCTTACCTAACAATAATAACATTGAATGTAAATGAACTAAACTCTCCACTTAAAAGACAGAGTGGCTGAATGGATTTTTAAAAAATCCAATGATCTTTTGCCTACAGGAAACATGCTTCACCTATAAAGAAACACATACACTGAAAATAAAGGGATGGAAAAAGACATTCCATGCCAATAGAAACAAACAAACAAACAAACAAAGAGTAGGAGTAGCTATACTTATATCAGACAAAATAGATTTCAAGACCAGAAGTATAAGAGACAAAGAAAGTTATTATATAATGATAAAGTGGTCAAGTCAGCAAGAGAATATAACAATTATAAATACATATGCACCCAATACTGGCACACCCAGATATATAAAGCAAATATTATTAGAGCTAAAGAGAGAGAGAGACCCCAATGCAATAATACCTGGAGACTTCAACACCCCACTTTCAGCATTGTACAGACCTTTAAGACAAAAAAAAGTCAACAAGGAAACATCCTGAATCTTCACTACAGATTAAATTGACGTAATAGATACAGAACATTTCATCCAATGGCTGCAGAATACAAATTCCTTTACTTGGCACATGAATCATTCTCAAGGCTAGACTATATGTTAGGTCACAAACAAGTCTTAAAACATTTCAAAAAATTGAAACAATATCAAGCATCTTCTCTTCCACAGTGGAATAAAACTATAAATCAATAACAAGAGGAATTTTGGAAACTATACAAACACCTGTAAATGAAACAACATGGTCCTGAATGAGTAGTGGGTAACTGAAGAAATTAAGAAGGAGATGGAAAGTTTCTTGAATAATAATGGAAACACAACATAGCAAAACCTATGGGACACAGTAAAAGCAGTACTAAGAGGAAAGATTATTGCTTTAACTGCCTACATTAAAAAAATGAGAATTCCTTTGAATAAACAACCTAATGATGCATCTGAAAAACTAGAAAAGTAAGAGCAAACCAAACCCAAAATTAGTTGAAGAAAAAAACAATTATAAAGATCAGAGCAGAAATAAATGAATTTGAAATGAAGAAAACAATACAAAATATCAATGAAGAAAAATGTTTGTTTTTTGAAAAGAAAAACAAAATTGACAAAACTTCAGATTAACTAAGAAAAAAAGAGAGATGACCCAAATAAGTAAGAGTTGAGATGAAAAAGGAGACATTAAAACTGATACTGCCAAAATTCAAAGGATTATTAGTGGCTAGTATGAGCAACTATATGCCAATAAATTGGAAAATCTAGAAGAAACAGATAAATTCCTAGCCACATACAACATGCCAAGATTGAACCATGAAGAAATGCAAAACCTGAACAGACCAATAGCAAGTAACAAGATTGAAGAAAATAAAAAGTCTTCCAGCATAGAAAACCCTAGAACCCAATGGCTTTACTGCTGAATTCTACCAAACATTCTAACAACTAATACCAATTCTACAAGAACAGTTTTTAAAAACAAAGGAGGAGGATATACTTCCGAACTCATTTTACGAGGCCGGTATTACCCTGATACCAAAGTCAGACAAAGACACATCAAAAAAAGAAAACTCCAGGCCAGTATCACTGATGAATATCAATGCAGAAATCCTCAATAAAATAGCAGCAAGCTGATTTCAACAGCACATTAAAGAGATTATTCATTATGACCAAATGAGATTTAACCCAGGGATGCAAGGATGGTTCAACATATGGAAATCGATTAATGTGATACATCATATCAACAGAATGGAGGACAATAACCATATGATCATTTTAATTGATGCCGAAAAATCACTTGACAAAATTAACATCTCTGAATGATACAAACCCTGAAAAATCTGGGTATAGAAGGAACACACCTTAACATAATAAAAGCCACATAAGACAGACCTATAGTTGGTATCATACTAAGTTGAGAAAAACTGAAAGCCTTTCCTCTAAGATCAACAACACGATAAGGATGCCCACTTTCACCACTATTCTGTAAATCCTAGGTAGAGCAAACAGACAAGAGAAAGAAATAAAGGACACCCAAATTTGAAAGGAAGACGTCAAATTATCCTTATATGTAGATAATACGATTTTATATTTGGAAAAACCTAAAGACTCCACCAAAAAACTATTAGAACTGATAAATTCAGTAAAGTTGCAGAACACAAAATCAACATACAAAGTCAGTAACATTTCTACATCCCAACAGTGAACAATCTGAAAAAGAAATAATCTCATTAATAATAGCTACAAATAAAATACATAGGAATTAAGCAAAAAAGTGAAAGATTTCTATAATGAAAACTATAAAACATTGATGTGAGAAACTGAAGAAAATATAAAAAATGGAAAGACATTCCATGTTTATGGAAGAATCAATATTCTTAAAATGTCCACACTACCCAAAGAAATCTACAGATTCATTGTAATACCTATCACAATACCAATGACATTCTTCAAAGAAATAGAAAAAAAAAATTCCAAAATTTATATGGAACAAAAAAAGATCCATAATATCAAAAGATGTCCTAAAAAAAAAAAAGAAAAGAAAAGAAAACTGGAGAAATCTCATCAACTAACTTTGAATTATACTGCAGAGAAATAGTAACCCAAATGGCACAGTACTGGCATAAAAACAGACACATAGATTAGTGGAACAGAATAGAGAATCCAGAAACAAATCCACACACCTACAGTGAACTCATTTTTGACAAAGGTGTCAAGAACATACACTGGGTGAAAGACAGCCTTTTCAATAAATGGTACTGGGATGATTCTACATTTATATGCAGAAGAATGAAACTAGCCTCCTATCTCTCACCATGTATAAAAATCAAATCAAAATGGATAAAAGGCTTAAATCTAAGACCTGAAACTATGACTCTACTAAAACAAACATTGGGGAAACTCTCCAGGACACTAGAGTGGGCAAATATTTCTTGAACAACACCCAACAGACACAGGCAACCAAAGCAAATATGGACAAATGGGATCACATCAAGTTAAAAAGCTTCTGCACAGCAAAGGAAACAATCAACAAAGTAAAGAAATAACCACAAAATGGAAGAAAATATTTACAATCTACCCATCTGACAAAATATTAGTAACCAGAATCTATAAGGAGCTCAAACAACTCTTTAGGAAAAAAAAAATTATCATCTCAGTTTTAAAAGGGCAAAAGATCTTAATAGACATTTCCCAAAAGATAAGACATACAGATTGCAAGGGGACATATGAAAAGGTGCTCAACAGCATTGGTTGTCAGAGAAATGCAAATTAAAAGTACAGTGAGAGATTATCTCACCCCAGTTAAAATAGCTTTTATCCAAAAGATAGGCAATAACAAATGCTGGCAAGAATATGGAGAAAAGGGAAGCCTGGTATGCAGTTGATGGTAAAGTAAATTGGTACAACCAATATGGAGAATGTACTTTTCTCCAAGTGGGCTTAACATATTCAGTAAATCATGCTGTAAGCAGATGTGCTGTCATCTAGGCTTTGTTGCTTCATTTCTAGAGCACAGGCAGAGTAGATTTGGCTTAATTCTTACGGGCCCTAAAAGTTTGGAATGGTAAATGATCATTGGCTTCAGCTTAAAGAAGAGAAAGAAAATGTGGTACATATACACACTGGAGTACTGTTCAGCTATAAAAAGGAATAAGATCCTGTCATTTGCAAAAACATGCATGGAACTGGAGATCATTATGTTAAGTGAAATAAGTCAACCACAGAAAAACAAACTTTACATGTTCTTCCTTATTTGTGAAGAGCTAAAAATTAAAACAATTAAACTCATGGATATGGAGAGTAGAAGGATGGTTACAAGATGAGAAGGGTATTAGTTGGGGTGTGGTCAGGAAAAAGTGGGAATTGTTAAGTGGTACAAAAACATAAAAAGAATGAATAAGACCTAGTATTTGCCAGCACCACAGGGTGACTATAGTCAAAAATAATTTAGTTGTACATTTTAAAATGACAAAGAGTGTAATTTGTTTGTAACACAAAGGATAAATGCTTGAAGTGATGAATACCCCATTTGCATGGATGTGATTATTATGCATTGCATGCCTGTATCAGAATATCATGTGACCCATAAATGCATGCACCTATTATATACTCACAAAAATTAAGAACAAAAAATGAGATTGCAGCAATTCAGTCACTTTTTTATACTCCACTTCTAATTCTAGCTCTCTTGCTATTTCTACCACATCTGCAGTTGCTTCATCCATTGAAGTTTTGTATTGTTCAAAGTCATCCATGAGGGTTAGAATAAACTTACTCCAAACTCCTGTTAATGTTGATATTTCTGACTCCCTCCCATGAATCATGAATGTTTTTAATGTCATCTTAAATTGTAACTTTTTTTCAGAAGATTTTTCAATTTCCTTTGACTAAAGCCATCAGAGTAATCACTTTGTATGGCAGCTGTACCTTACAAAATGTATTTCTTACATAATAACACTTGAAACCTTAAATAACTATTTGATCCATGGCCTTCAGAAAGGATGCTATGTTAGCAGGCATGAAAACAACATTCATCGCCATGCACATTTCCATCAGAGCTCTTCGTTGACCAGGTGCAGTGTCAATGAACAGTAATATTTTGAAAGGAATTTTTTTTTCTCTACAGTAGGTTTATGTGGGCTTATTCAGTAAACCATGCTGTACACAGATGTGCTGTCATCTAGAAATGTGTTTCATTTCTAGAGTACAGGCAGAGTAGATTTGACATAAGCCTTATGGGCCCTAGGAGTTTTGGAATGGTAAATGAGCATTGTCTTCAACTTAAAGTTACTGGCAGTGTTAGCCCCTAACAAGAGAGTCAGTCTGTCTTTTGAAGCTTTGAAGCCAGGCGTTGTCTTCTCTTCTTTGGCTGTGAAAGTCCTAGATGCACCTTCTTCCAATATAAGGCTGTTTGTCTACATTGAAAATCTGTTGTTTAGTGTAGCCACCGTAATGATCTTAGCTGAATGTTCTGGATCATGTTTTGCAGCTTCTCCATCAGCACTTGCTGCTTCATCTTGCAAACAGCTTCTTTCCCCAAACCTCATGAACCAACCTCTTCTACCTTCTAACTTTTCTTCTGCAGCTTCCTCATCTCCCTCAGACTTCACAGAATTGAAGAGCTAGGGCCTTGCCCTGGATTAGGCTTTGGCTTAAGGGAATGTTGTGGCTGGTTTGCTCTTCTATCCCGACCACTAAAACGTTCTCCATCTCAGCAATAAAACTGTTTTCCTTTTTGTCATTCCTATGTTGACTGGAGTGGCACTTTTAATTTCCTTCAAGAACTTTTCATTTGCATTCAAAACTTGTCTATTTGGCACAGAGGTCTGGTTTTTTGCCTCTCTCAGCTTTCAACATGGCTTCTTCACTAAAAATCATTTCTAGCTTTTGGTTGAAAGTGTAGATGTGTGACTCTTCCTTTTACTTGAAAACTTAGAGGCCATTGTATGGTTATTAGTTGGCCTAATTTCAATATTGATGTGTCTCAGGGAATAGGAAGGCCTGAGGAGAGGGAGACAGATAGGGGAACTGTCAGTTTGTGGAACAGTCAGAAGACACACACATTTATCCATTAAATTTTCTGTCTTATATGGGTGTGGTTTGTGGTGCTCCAGAAGAATTCCGATAGTAATATCAAAGATCACTGATCACAGATCATCATAACAAATACAATAACAGTGAAAATGTTTGAAATTTTTCATTTCTTTAAAAAATTTCAGAGAATTACCAAAATGTAGCACAGAGATGTAAAGTGAGCACATGCTGTTGGAAAAATGGCGCCGATAGACTTGATTGAGGGTTAGGCTGCCACAAACCTTTTACTTTCGTAAAAAAAAAAAAAAAAAAAAAAAGGGATCCCTTGGCAGTCACATTCCACTTGGCCAGCAGGTGGCAGTGCTTGCTCATTAAGGTACAGAATATTGTCCCTGCCTTAACACCAGGGTCCAGCAGGAGTTTTAGCTTGTTGTTTTACAGTGCATGTGTTCTAATTTTCTCCTTTTTATATTTCTTATTCTATGAATTGTTGTTTTTTCTTTCCCACCACTTCTGTTCCCCTCCAATGTTAGACCCATCTCTATTATGCACCTAACAACCTCCTCAAATATGTGCCTTGTAGAATATTTTCAGGATTGTAGGTGAGGCTTATGTATCACCCCTGGAAATGCCAATGAGAAATAATGCCTTTAAAAAGAGCCATCTTGAAAAGCCTGAAAAATTAAGACTAAATCAAAAAATAGTAAGTCCTAAAAAGGAAGGGAAGGCAAATACTCAGCTGGCTTGCCCATGTTTACCACTCCAAACCCATGACAGGGTAGGATGCTCAGTGTGAGGCTCTGTTACCACACTGGGTCTTGCCATGGTTTCGCAGTCCTTCTGAGCACAGCTACTCAAGAAACTTCTCTTCCTAACAGGCAAGCATGACACACCCTGCCAAACCAGGAAGGGCAAGTTTCTGCAATAGGGCACACTATATTTGCAGTTCCCAGGCATTACATCTGCATTTAGCTGTGTTCCCGGGGCCACTGGCTAAGTCTTTTCACCTTTTTATCTTCCCCAGTATGGTAACAACAACAACGCATTAATAATAGCAGCTACCATTAATGAGCCCATGCTATATGTTAGGCAATTCGTGATTCATATGCATTATCACATGTATTCTTCAAAACAGGATGAAAAGTAGAAGTTGCACAAGTGAAGACCACAGACTAGGTTAAAAAATTGGTCAACGGCAAAGTCATACAGACAATAAGGGGAAAACCCAAGATTTACTTGAAACCATCTGACTTTTAAAACCTTACTCTTAACCTCCCACTCTTTGGAGATCCTCCAAGCCACCACATGTTCTTCCTTCAGCTGCTGAAAGTGAAGCAGGGCCATCACCCCCATGCCCACCCACACCCACAATTTCCCTTTGCCAACCCCCTCTCATTGTTCTGCAGATCAGACTTGGCAACATGATCTGCTGCTCTGGAAAGGCTGTGGTCCTTTACCTCAGGGTCCCATCTCCAGCATTATGGGAAAGAGGCCCTATAGCAATCAGCCCAGTGGCAAAGGGTAGCTGGGCTTAGGGCAAGAAAGCTCACACCACCAGCAGGGCTGCAGGAGCCTGATGGACTTGGAGCAAATGGGGAAACCTGAAGGGAGGCTTAGAGGTGGCATATCCCCTGATTCAGAGCTGGGGTTTGGCTTCTCTGAGTCATCAGAAATTCTCCACACACTGGGGGAGGGCAGCTCCTCAAAGGACCCATAAAGGAATAAATTCTAGTCTGAGTGGCTGTTGAAGCGAGGGAAGGGGTCAGCACTTTCGCAGTCTGGGTGAGGCATATGAACAAACCATTTCTTGCAAAAACTGGCCTGATTTCCCTGTGAGAGCACTGTCAAGAGATGTCACATTCCTGCTGCTTTCATTGTGTGGTGCTTTCATTGTGTGGTCCCAGGTCTGATGAAGAAGAAAGAGAGGAGCAGATTGCCATGACAGTTTTGGTTCACTGCATCATTGATTTTATTGACCTGAAAAATGTGTCGCCATGGAAACTGTGGAAAGCTTGTTCTGGAAAGGCCCTACTAGCCTAGAGTTCTGTACCTTTTGTAACTTATGTTCCAGAAGTCTTCCATCTGTGGGTTGCAAACTATTAATAGATCCTCACATAAATTTAGTGAGTCACAACCAAAAATTATTGAAAAGGAAATAGACAAGAATTAAATACAAATGAGATATCAGACAGCTCTCCTCATATTGAGTCAAGAATCCTTTGGGAGAATTTTTGTTTCCATTCTACACAGTTATGAGTACATTGAGTCACAATATAAAATGTGTTCTTACTGTGGCTGTGGTAACAAATATTTGTAAACTTCCTGGGTATGGTGGCTCATGCCTGTAATTCCAGCATTTTGAGAGACTGAGGCAGTTGGATCACTTGAGCTCAGGAGTTCAAGACCAGCCTGGGCAACATGGTGAAACCCCATCTCTACTGAGAAAAAAAGACAAAAATTAGCTGGACATGGTGCATGTGCCTGTAGTCCCAGCTACTCGGGAGGCTGAGACACGAGAATCTCTTGAACCCTGGAGACACAGGTTGCAGTGAGCCAAAATCATGCCACTGCACTCCAGCCTGGGCAACAGAGCAAGACCCTGCCTCAAAAAAAAAAAGTGTAAACTTCTGTGAACCCAAATCTCAACTTTAGTGAAAGGAAAATTCTCCTTTTTCATTTTTCCAGAGGAGGGCACTGGTAATAGTCAAACACTGGACACAACTCAAATGACCATCAACAGTAGAAGAGGTAAATAAAATATGGCATATTTATGCAATAAGAATATTACACAGCAATAAAAGAATGAACTATAGCTACATGCAACATCATGGATGAATCTTACTGACATATTGAACATAAGAAACAAGATGGAAAAAGAATGCCTACTTTATGATTCAATTTATATAGTTTTTTTCATATGGCAACTTTTTTTTTTAACATTTTTAAGAACTACCAAATAGTTATCTAAAGTGGCTACAATTTATATAGTTTTTAAAAGGCAAAACTAAATTCCATGGCTTATTAATCCATTCACAGGTGGTAAGATTATAAAGAAGAGTGAGAATCACATAAAATCAGGGTATTACCTCTTGAGAGAAAGAGGACCATAATTAAGAAGGAAATATAACAAGTAGCAGATTCTAGAGGATGGGTAATGTTGTTTCTTAACCCGAGTGGTGCTTACATAGGTATTCATTTTATAATTGTATGTTTATGTTATATTCACTCCTAGGTATACATATTTTATCATTTTTAAAAGAGATTTTTAAAGGCATAGTTATCAAACTTTTATCTTTCTTTTCAGGCTTTAATTTTCTTTATTATGAATACTGTTGCCATGTATCACCTTGCATATGTTTCCTTTGGCATTTGTGCACACATTTCTATACACTATACATCTAGGAATAAGATTGCTAAACTAGGCTGGGTGCAGTAGCTCATGTCTGTAATCCAAGCACTTGCGAGGCCAAGGTGAGCGGATCACCTGAGGTCAGGAGTTCAAGACCAGTCTGGCCAACATGGTGAAATCCCATCTCAACTAAAAATACAGAAATTAGCCAGGCATGATGGCAGGTGCCTGTAATCCCAGCTACTCAGGAGGCTGAGGCAGGAGAACTGCTTGAACCTATTAGGTGGAGGTTGCAGTGAGCTGAGATCACGCCACTACACTCCAGCCTTTGCAACAAAAGGAGACAAAAAAAAAAAAGAGAAAAAAAGAAAGAGAGAGAAAGAGAGAGAAGGAAAGAAAGAGAAAAAGAAAGAAAGAAAGAGAAAGAAGAAAGAAAGAAAGAAAGAAAGAAAGAAAGAAAGAAAGAAAGAAAGAAAGAAAGGAAAGAAAGAAAGAAAAAGAAGGAAGGAAGGAAGGAAGGAAGGAAGGAAGGAAGGAAGGAAGAAGGAAGGAAGGAAGGAAGGAAGGAAGGAAGGAAGGAAGGAAGGAAGGAAGGAAGAAGGAAAGAAAGGAAAGAAAGGAAAGGAAAGATTACTAAACTATAGGATATGCATATGTTGAAATTGCCAGTTATTTCCAAATTAATTGTACCTAATAAACTCTCGCATGGGTATTACAGGATAGCTCCTATGCTCCACACACTTTCTGCAACTTAGTATTGTTAACATGTTTAATTTTAGTCATTCTGTTATTTTAATTTTACCTTTTACTAATGTCATTGGAATATTTCAGTGTGTTTTTTAGTAGACCCGCCAATTCAAGGTGCTTGCCCATTTTTTGAGTGATTTCTTAGATACAAAACCAAATGCACAGGCAACAAAAACAAAAATAGATTAGTGAGAGTACATCAAAATAAAAACTTCTGCACACCAAAGGAAACAATTAACATATTTAAAAAGCAACCTATAGAATGGGAGAAAATTCTTGCAAACAATATATCTGATAAAGAGTTAATATCAAAATATACAAAAAACTCCTTCAACCCAATAGTTTTAAAAAAAGGCAGGCAAAGGACTTGAAAACATTTATTTAAAGAAGACGTGCAAATGACCATCAAGTAGATGAAAAGATGCTCAACATCACTAACCGTTAGGGAAATACAAATTAAAACCACTGTGAGACATCATCTTTTACCTGTTAGAATGGCTATTATCAAATAACCCAAAGGGAAGAAGTGTTGGCAAGAAGTGTAGAAATTAGAACACTTGCACACTGTTGATGGGAATATAAAAAGGTACAGCCACTATAAAAAACAGTATGGAAGTACCTGAAAAAATTAAAACTAGAACTACCATATGATCCAGCAATGCCACTTCTGGCGTATATCCAAAAGAATTGAACTCAGAATTTCAAAAAGATATCTGCACTGCCATGTTTATCATAGCATAATGCACAATAGCCAGGACATGGAAACAACCTAAATGTCTATCAAGAGATGAATGGATAAACAAAATGTGGTATACACATACAAGGAAGTATTATTCAGGCTTAAAAAGAAGGAAATCCTGTCATTTGCTATAACATGATGAACCTGGTGGACCTCATGCTAAGTGAATAAGGCCGATATAGAAAGACAAATACTGTATGATTCCACTTATATGGGATATTTAAAATAGTCAATAGAAACAGAAAACCGATGGCAGTTGCCAAAGGCTGGAGGGTGAGGAAACTGGGAGTTCAGGTTCAATGGGTATAAAGTTATGCAAGATGAGTAAGTGCTAGAGATGTTCTCTACAATATTGTGCCTATAGTTAACAATACTGTATTTTGCACTTAAAAATTTGGTGTCAAGTGTTCTTACCACAATAAAAAAATAAAAATATAAAATCTTCTCTTCATCAAAAGATCCCATTAGAGAGTAAAAATGCAAATGCTGGAATGGGATTTTATGTATATATACGTATATATACGTATATATATATACGTATATATACGTATATATATATACGTATATATACACACACACACACATTTTTTTTATATATATATACACATTATATATATATACATATATATACACACACACATACGTGTATATATATATACGTATATATATATACATGTGTATATATATATACGTATATATATACACACACATATTTTTATATATATACACATTATATATATATATACACGTATATATACATACACACATACGTGTATATATATATATACGTATATATATATATACATGTGTGTATATATATATATCTTTTTTAAGACAGAGTCACACTTTGCCACCCAATCTGGAGTGCAGTGGGGCAATCTTGGCTCACTGCAACCTCCGCCTCCCAGGTTCAAGCCATTCTCCTGCCACAGCCTCCTGAGTAGCTGGGATTACAGGCATGTGCCACCAAGCCCAGCTAATTTTTGTATTTTTAGTAGAGACAGGGTTTTGTCATGTTGGCCAGGCCGGTCTCGAACTCCTGACCTCAAGTGATCCTCCCACCTTGGCCTCCCTAAGTGCTGGGATTACAGGTGTGAGCCACCATACCCAGCTGGATAATATATTTCAATGCATATATCCAACAAGGACTTCTGCCTAAAATACGTAAAGACTCCTGCAAATCAGTATGAGAAAGAAATTTCTAGCTTTCAATTTACATATTTTAATTAGTTGCTGGAAAACATCTTGTCAATGAAATACTCGTAAAAGTGATTATACAATTAAATTATATCAGGACCTGTTAGTTCTATATCAGCATTCTCCAATAAAACTTTCAGTGATGATGGAAGTGTTCTATATCTTTAATGTTCAGTAGAAAAGCCACTAGCTGCATGTGGCTATTGAGCACTCAAAATTTGCCCAGTGGAACTGAAGAACTGAATTTTAAGTTGTATTTGATTTAAATTAATTTAAATTTAAAAAGTCACATATAGCTTTTGGCTACTATTATATATTTGACAACACTGGTTGAACTCCATTTGGTAGATACAATCGAAAGTACTAATGCTTTGTTTTTAGATAAACCTGAATTTGAATTCTATTTGTCACTACCACCATGAAACATTATGTGGGTTTCATAACCCTCGACATATTCATCTATAAAATGGGGATGAGAGAAGATACTTCTCTTTATATTTTTAATTTTTCTAAATACATAGTAGTTCCACATTTTTATGAGGTACATGTGACATTTTGATTCAATCTTACAATGTGTAATGATCAAATCAGGGTAACTGAGATATCCGTAACCTCAAACATTTATCACTTTTTTTTTTAGTGTTGGAAACATTCCATATTGACTCCTCTAGTTATTTTGAGATATCTAAAAAAATATTTTTAACTATGTTGATCCTATTGTGCTGCTGAACACTAAATCTTATTCCTTCTATCTAGCTGTATTTTTGTACCCATTAACCAACCTCTCTTCCTCCCCACTTTTCCACTATCCTCCCTAGCCTCTAGTAACCATTATTCTACTCTCTACGTCCATGACATCAATTTTTTTTTTTAGCTCCCACATATGGGTGAAAACATGCAATGTTTTTCTTTCTGTGCCCGGCTTATTTCACTTAACATAATGTCTTCCAGTTTCATCTATGTTGTTGCAAATGACTGGATTTCATTCTTTTTATGGCTGAATAGTATTCTGTCGTGTATATATACTACATTTTCATTTTCTATTCATCCATTGATGGACGCTTAAGTTAATTCTTATTTGGGCTATTGGCTATTGTGAATAGTGCTGCAACAAACATGGGAGTGTTTAGTCCTCAATACTGACTTGCTTTATTTTGGATATATACCCAGTGCTGGGATTCCTGGATCATATGGTACTTCTATTTTTCATTTTTTGTTTTTGTTTTCGTAATCTCCATACTGTTCTCTATAGTGGTTGTACTACTTTACATTCCCACCAAAAGTGTGCAATCATTCCCCTTTCTCTGCATCTTCGCCAGTATCTACTATTTTTTTGTCTTTTTGATTAAAGCCATTTTAACAGCGATGAAGTGATAGCTCATTGTGGTTTTGATTTGCATTTTTCTAATGATTAGTGATGGTGAGAATTTTTCATATGCCTGTTTACCATTTGTATGTCTCCTTTTGAGAAATGTCTATTCAGAACTGTATTAGTCCATTCCAGCATCTGTAAAGAAATACCTGAGACTGGGTAATTTATATAGAAAATAGTTTTAATTGGCGCATGGTTCTGCAGATTGTAAGCATGATACTGGCATCTGCTTGACTTCTGGGCATGCCTCAGGAAATTTACAATCATGGCAGAAGGTGAAGGGGGAGGAGGCACATCACATGGCCAGAGCAGGAGTAAAAGAGGGACAGGGGAGGTGCCTTACACTTTTAAATGCCCAGATCTTGTGAGGACTCACTTGCTATCACCACGACAGTACAAAGGGGATGGTACTAAACCATTCATGAGAAATCCACCCCCATGATCCAATCATCTCCCACCAGACCCCACCTCCAACATTGGGGATTACATTTTGACATGAGATTTGGGCTTGGATAACATCTAAACTCTATCAATATCTTTTGCCCATTTTTAAATCAGATTATTTGCATTTTGCCCATTTTAAATCAAATTATTTGCATTTTTCCTGACTTGAATACTTTATTAAATTAATGACTCCAAACTACCTATCACAGAACCTACTAGTAGGTGATGTTCGAGGAATATTGGTTCCTCTTTCCTTACCTACATGGTCATCTTGAAATTGTGTGACCTCCTTCACATAAGAACTGGGCAAGAGAATCCAGATGACTTAATGCAGTCTACCCAACAACTCTTGACGGGAACTCCAAGCACGTATCTGCAGGGCAGCAGCAGCAACATCCTAGCCATTATTTCCAGGGCTTCTTCCATAGCTAAAACTCTAAAGAAACATTTATTCCCAAGTTTCTAAGGAGGAAGACATGGCCAGACATTAGCCATGTACTGAAATAGAGAAAAAGATAAACTTCTCACATGAGTTTTTTTTTTTTCTATTTTGCCTTGTTTTGTTCCTTAGACTTGAACAGTTGTACATTTTATCTGTAGTAAAGAGGATGCATTATTTACTTCTTCACCCGGTGAATACTTTTTTTCAGAGCTTTTTCTCTTTCATATGAAGAGCACCCATCCCTTATTATATGTTACTCAAACTTAGTTTATATTCTCCCTCAGCAGTTTTAGTGTGTGTTTCTAATGTATATTTAAAATGTGACAAGAACACTTGGCAAATTTTTGGTGTTTGAAAATAAAATTCTCATTCACGACTACTGTTATGGGCTCGATTTTGTCCCCTTCAAAATTTATATATTGAAATCTTAGCCCTTAGGACCTCTGAATATGACTTAATTCAGTGATCTTTAAACAGGTATTTAAATTAAAATGAAGTCAGAAGGTGAGTTCTAAACTAATATAACTTTATAGGAAGAGGACACAGGCATGTACACACAGAGGGAAGACCACACAGAGGAAAGACCATGTTAACATAAAGGAAGAGGATGACCATCTACAAGCCAAGAAAAGGGGCTTCAGAAGGAAATCAAACATGCTGAAACCTTGACTTTGGATTTGTAGCTTCTAAAACTGTGAGAAAATAAATTTCTGTTATTTAAACCATCCAGGCTGAGGTACTTTGTTATGGAACCCCTATCAAACTAATACAACATTTCTTCCTATTAGGTTGCTTGATTCATGTATACTTTGACTGATATGTCTTATCAGCTACCCCAACTCAATTGCTACCATTACATTTTTCAAAGTTCTGGTGGTTGTGGTTGATTGCACACTTCCATATGGGCCAATAAGGTGAGGCAAGTCTTTAAAAGGGTAGCACAATCAGTCTGAGGTTACAGCATAGATATATGGTCTCCACAACATAGGAAGTCAAGCTCCCCCATCATTCTTGACCAGTCAGATCACACCTAGAACATTTTCCTCAATTCTGCACACCACATTTAAAGAGGAAGACAAAACCCATGCATTGTACAGCTGCCACATGTGGAGCATCAGACTATGTGCATTGTGTACACTTAGTCCTCCCACCAACCCAATGAAAATGGTATTAATACCCACCTCCCATTGTTCAGATGATGAGATTGAGGCTAAAAAAGGTCAAATATGTTGCCCAAGGTCTTAGAGCTTGTTAGTACGGTGGTCAGGATTTGAACAAATTCTATGTAAGTTTGTCATGAAACCACTTTGCAAGAAAAGGAGGGCAAACAAGGTGGGGAGGTATTTGGCTATTGAGCCATCTGGGAATGTTGTAAAATGTTGAGTGTGGTTCATCTAAATAAAAGGAACCAAAAAACTCTTGAAATATGTTTGAGAGACTCTTGTCTTGAACCAAGAGAGTCTTGAAATATATTTGAGGGAACACGATCAAGGGAGGGCAGCTCTTCCAATTCTCCCATCTCTTCTACATTCTGTTAATTCATCTGGACAACCGCATGGTCTTCCCCATCCTCTACAAAACCTTCACACTGGACATCTGTACTTCTCCTCCCATGGTTAACAGCCTCCCCTACACCCTTGTTCTTCTCTGAACGTCTCCACCACTTCATAGCCTTCTTTTCTCCAGAAGACCCCATGGCCTACAGACAGCTAAGCTACAGCAGCTGGCTGTCTAACTACTCTACATGCCATGCTATGAGAGTGGACTAGGCTATGAGAGTCGCCTTTGTCTTAGCTCCTCATTAACATTTCTATACTTTCAATGCTTCCACTGCATGCAAATCCCTGTGCCCCATTGAGGTGCAGGCCACTCTGCGGTACTTCCCTCTCTGCCCCTCCTTTTTAAGGGAGGCAGTCCATGTACTGCTGTGTCCTCCCATGAGTTGCTTTATTAAAGAACTTGGGCACTGCATTATAGTCTGCCTCTCATGGCTAACATTTGCCGTCTTTCTGGGTGACTTCAGTGGATCAGATACCCTGCCTCAGTCATCCTTGACTTCCTCATTCAGAGGTCTTCACCTCCATGCACTCCCATAGCCAGACTCTGAACCCTGTTATCTCTCAGAAGTGCACTGCCTCCAAAATCTGCATCGCACACAGCCTCTTACAACAACCTCCTGCTCCTTGGCTTCCTAATTCACTCATGTCCAAGATGATTGTCCTTCAACTTCATCAAACTATGAGTTTCTTTTTGACTCTTTGACTTTGCTCCCATCTTGTGTTCACTTCTTGGTGTTCTACTCATCTTAGACTCACGTCACTTCAGCCATTTTTCTTGCAGAAGTCCTGAATTCTCTCATGCAGTGCCCCTCTGTACCACCTGCAGGCAAAATCCAACCCCGATCAACTCAATTGTCCTCTACACTTGCACGTGAGTGGGTAAGAAAAACTAGAAAAGCTACCCACAGACTCCTGCCACTACTGATTTATGAGCTCCAGGCTCAACTGGGCCCTTAACTGAGCCTGGAAATCATTTTGCGTTTCTATAGTCAAGTCTCCTTTCTGAAAAAGCAGATATAGTACAGAAAACTGTCTTCTGTTTCCTGAAATGTCTACCCACTACCTCACTTTCAACAGATAACCTTGCCCTCTCTTTCACAAACAAAATGGAAACCACAAAGAGGAAGTCCCTCACCCTGCTGCCCCCAGCCCTAAAAACCCTCCTGCATCTGCACTCTGCTTCTTCCCTCCTTTTACAGAGAGAAGGCCCCTCTTCCCGTCTAAAGCAAGTCCAGTTCCTTCCTTGAGCTCAAAAACCTCACTCCATCCAAGATCTTCCATAGTTAGCCTCTCCCTTTGTTGTAGCTCCTTCTCAATATTTACAAGCTCCTGCATTTTTTTTAAAGTAACAAAACTAGATCGTCCTGGTGTTCACATGTTTTCCCAATTGTAGCCAAGCCCTCTTTTTCTTATCATAGCCTCAAACATTTTGAGGTTGTCTCACTCCCTCGCCTCAACCCACATCTGCTGCTCTTCAAACCAGGATCTCCAACAAGTGTTCTTCCCTAGGGCATCCTCCTTTCTAACTGCTGCACTCTCTCATGACTTTTTTTTACTTTCTCCTTACTCATGACACCCTCACCTATGCCTCTAGGCTAGATGTTGTTATTGGACTCCACCTTTGTACATCCAACTAACCAGCCAACATATTTCATTAGAGATGGCCCCTGCCCAACTCATCTAAACTCAATCATGTGAAAAGCTGAATTCATTCTCTTACTCCACATAATGGTTATTCCTCCTGTGCATTTTTTCCAGGAGATGACATTATCATTAATTCAGATGCCCAAGCCAGAAACCTGAGGCCAGCCTTGGCCCCTTCCTGCCTTGAGGCCCTATTTTAGCTTATTCAGTCAACAATTCCTGGAATATTGCTTTTGAGTCTTTCCATTTCTCTTTCTTGCCATTCTCTATTATCATCTACTTCGCATCATTAATATTTCTCCATGTGGTGGTGTAATGTGTATTTGCTATATTGTTTCAGAATATTCAATTATGCCACAAAAGACAAGAAAATAAATGGGATGAGTGAAATTCATACAACGTGCCAGGCAAAGATGACTGCCTTAGGTCTGACTGCCGTAAGAAAATACCATAGACTAGATGGCTTCAACACAGAAATTTATTTCTCACAGTTCTGTGAGCTGGACATCAAGATTAGGGTGCCAGCATGGGCAAGTTCTGTGAGGGCCCTCTTCTGGGCTTGCTGCTGACTGACTTATTGCTGTGTGCTCACATGACCTTTCTTCAGTTTGTGTGTGTTCAATGTGAAGAAAGGATTTCTCTCATTCTTCCTTTTCTTATATGACCACTAATTATATCAGATTAGAACTCAAGCCTTGTGAATGAATTTAATCTTATTTATTTCCTAAAAGCCCTATCTCTAAATACAGACATATTAGATGTTAGGATTTCAACATATGAATTTTGGAAGGTCACAATTCAGCCAGTAGCAATAAATAACATATTAACCTTGCAGTCATGTAAGATAAGTGAAATAAGTAGAACATGTATGTGTGAAGATAGATAAGGATGGAAGGACCAAGGAAATGCTAATAGTCATTGATATATATGATAAATATACATGAAGTACATGGGGCACACCATTTTTACTTCAGGAATGTGAGGCACTCTGTATTTATGAAGTCTTAATTTGGCCACCATTGGTGACACCCATCTTGGTCCTATGTGTCCTCTGCCTAGGAAATGCAATTAAACTCTTAGTTGTTCAGCAGCCTTATTGGCAAGCTACAACTGTAGCTAGGTGTACTTGTCTCAGCATCTCTCAGAGGACAGTGTGTGTCACTGGTCCCAAGCACTTTCCTCTGTGGACCCCATACTCAAACCTCAACTCTGGTGTTTGTAACAACACCATTAGCAGGGAAGACTGATGCAACAGAGAGAAAGGATGAATGCCCAGTCCATACCCCAGGATTCAGTAGTTCTGCTTTTTTGAACTGTCTTATATCTGTAAACCTATCTCATCTCTTTCCCTTTGAATATTGCTGCGTGCATTAAAATTTACTTGGTAAATGGTGATTTTAGCATCTTACTATGTTCTGTGAATCTTTTTTGTGTCCTCTGGGATAGTTTGCCTCATGATTTACTTGGAGGCTACCATTGCATCAAGGTGATTTCCAACAACAGTTGGATTGTATTAATGATCTCAATCTTTAACCCTTCTCTAAATGTACACCCTTTGCCATGTGACTTTACATTTTCTTCAATCAAAAGACAAAATGTAGTTCCCTGTCCTTTGGAATTTAACTCAACCATGTGGTGTGTTTTGCCCAGTGGAATGTTAGCAGACATAATATTAGCAAAAGCTTGACAGAATGCTTGTCTGCCTGGGCTTGCCCTCCTGAACCTCTTCCATATCTATATGAAGGATATGCCCAAGCTTGCTCACTGTTCCCAGGAGGAAAATAAAACACACAGAGTGTGAAGCCAATCCTGGGTAAACCCAGTCTATATGACTCTCAGCTTGCTGCAGATGCCCAGACAAACCAAGTTTAGATTAGCCATCTATCATCTGATCTGTATACTCATGAGAAATCGTCTTTAAATGTTGTTTTAAGCCACTGAGTTTGGGGTACTTTCTTATACAGTAATATCACCTAGACAAATTCTGTAGCCTCTTAACTTGTTTTCCTGCTACAGTACTCTCCTCCAATCTATTTCTTACTGAAGTCATAGTGATCTTCTACAACACAAATCTGATTACCTTATTTTCTTTCTTAAACCATTTAAATATAAATCTTATATTTATCTTTAGGTTAAATTACAAACTTCTGCATAATCTTGTCCGTGCTTATTCAACTACCCAGTCTCATTTCTCGGCATTATCTTCTCCATCTGTAAATTACAACTATGGTGAAACACTTATATATCCCTAACTGAGCCATTCTCTCTCTTGCTTCTAGGCCTTTAAACATATCATTTTCTCTATAGGGGACATGTATTAATTTCTTAGGGCTGCTATAATAAAGTATCACCAACTGGGTAGCTTTAAATGACACAAATTTATTGTCTCATATTTCTAGAATCTAGAGGTCTGAAATCAAGGTGTCAACAAAATCTCACTCCCTCTGAAACAAGCACTCATCCTTGCATCTTTCTAGCTTCAGGAGGTTGCTAGTAATCCTTGGCATTTTTGGCTTCTAGCTGCAGCACTTCAATCTCTGCCTCTATCATCACATGATATTCTTCCCTCATGTCTTCACATCCTCTTCTTATAAGGACACCAGTCATGTTAGATTTAAGGTTCATTTACTCCAGTATGACCTTATCTTAACTAAATATATCTGTAACAATCTTACTTCCAAATAAGGTCACATTCCAAGGTAATGGTATTTAGGACATCAGCGTATTTAGGGAGGACACAATTCAATCCATATCAGCATACTCTTCCAAATGGCCTTTTCTGGCCATTAATCTACTCTTTCATCAGATCACATCCTTGACATCAGCTTTCCTTGGAAATCATTCCTTGTCTCCAAGATCTAGTTAAGTGCCACTTCAATGTATAAATGAGATGTCATGAGTTGCTGAATATGGAACAATTACATTAAAAATTCTGATTTAGTGGCTTCCAAATTAATGGGATCTTATTTTATTATGAATGTAATGGTGGTACACCGAGGTTTGATATTGGCTTTGTTTTGTACTACATACATATCTTTAAGGCATATTATAAAGCCAGATTGGACTGGAAATTAAAGTACTTTCATGACTTTCTCTCAATTTCTGATTGCTGTTTCCTTTTGTATATCAGCGTTATGTATCTTTCCAGATGCAGGCAAGCTTTCTTTGCTCTTTGTCACCTAGAAACTTGTGGCCATCCTGTTGTCCTGCCAAGTGAGTTTAGGTATTACTCACTTGAGGTATTACAGTCTCTCAGAAAAACAGAGATAGGGTATCCAAAAATTCCAGGTAAAATAATCTGGTTTGCACAACTTAGGCTAGTGTTAACCAGTTAACCAACCAGCTATGGCCTGGGATAAGGTTATGCAGTTTAAACATGATTTCTGTGGGTACGTGGGTGTCAGTGTTCTCTGTAAAATGAGATTTATTAACTGGTGGTTGGAACCATACCCTAAATGTAATGGTGTTCATCATAGTGTAATTATATAACAGACTGGCTTTGCCTACGTAATAGTAATAGTACTAGTGAGTCAGAGGACATAGGTTCTTTGACTCATTAGTACTATTACTATTAACTAACAGTAATATTATTACTAATTCCCAAATTAGTAAGGAAGATTTGCTTGTTCATTGTCAAATAGCACATTGAGCTGTGGATAGCTGTCTCAATAACGCTTTGGTAAGAATGTTTCCCCATTCCTTTCCTGGTCTAGCTTTCATAAACTATAGAGAAGAAATGAAGAATGGAGAGTTCACAGACTCCAAGAAAATAAAGACTAAAATGCATTTCCTAATAGACCTCGACTTCGTGGAGGGCAAGAAATGCCTCTTATTTATCTTTGTCTTTTTTATCCTCCCCAGAAACTAAAACATTTCATGGGCCATATAAATCTTCTAGTAGACTGAATTAAAATGGACTAGACTAGGCCATTTAAAATTTCAGATACAAGCTGATTTGAATACTACTGAAAACAATGTATAAACAAGATGTCATGGGTTGCTAAATATGGAATCAATACATATAAACTTCTCATGTTGCACCACTAACCACACTGTATATTAATTGCCTGTGAATACTTGCTTCTGCACCATCCACTGGGCTATGAGTTCCGTGAAGAATGAGAAAACCATGTTTGTTGTGATTACCACTGTTTCCATAATACCTAGCATGGTAGATTGATTGTAGTGATAAAACCAAGTAATGGCTTTTCTTTATCAACACTTTATGCCTGCAGCTTTGTGATACCATCTCACTCTGAGTAATTGGCCAAGTGACTTGCTTTGGCCAATCAAAATGTTAGCAAATGTGATGCAAGAAGAGGTTTGAAAAGTTCACACCTGTAATCCCAGCACTTGGGGAGATTAAAGTGGGGGGATCACATGAGGTCGGGAGATTGAGACCAGTCTGGCCAAATTGCTGAAACCCTCTTTCTACTAAAAATACAAACAATAGCCAGGTGTGGTGGCTCACACCTGTAATCCCAGCTACTCAGGAGGCTGAGGCATGGGAATCGCTTGAACCTGGGAGAAAGACGTTGCAGTGAGCCAAGATTCTGCCACTACACACTAGCCTGGGCAACACAGTGAGACTCTGTCTCAAAAAAAAAAAAAAAAGAAAAGAAAGAAAGAAAGAAAGAAAGAAAGAAAGAAAGAAAAAAAAAGAAGAAAGA
Source organism: Pithecia hirsuta (assembly GCA_963573645.1). Classification (NCBI taxonomy): domain Eukaryota; kingdom Metazoa; phylum Chordata; class Mammalia; order Primates; family Pitheciidae; genus Pithecia; species Pithecia hirsuta. The sequence goes on along the minus strand of CAUYLZ010036631.1, from coordinate 2,117 downwards.
AAGAAAGAAAGAAAGAAAGAAGAAAGAAAGAAAAAGAAAGAAAGAAAGAAAGAAAGAAAGAAAGAAAGAAAGAAAGAAAGAAAGAAAAGAAAAACCCATATATATCTCCTCTTGCTGTTTTGTATGATTTGGCTCACTCACTGTTGCATCTTTATCTCATCATGAGAGTATGTCTGGGTTAGCTTGCTGGAAAAATAAGAGAAACCAATGAAGAAAAACTGAGCCCATTCTAAACTAGCTAAGAGCCAGATGCCTTTCAAACATATGAATGAGTTCAGCCAAGATCAACGGAGCCACCTACCCAACCCAAAGATGAGTGTAGATATACAGGTGAGCCTGGTGAAGACCAAGAGAACTACCCAGACAACCCACGACCCAAGAACAATAATGCATGATTAATATTTTAAGCCACGATGATCTGGAGTAGTTTCTATGCAACATTTTTGTAGCAATGAATGATAAATACATCTAACCCTCAAGATTTATTCCTGGTGCTCTTTTCTCTCAAGCCTCTTTAAATAAATTCTCTAAACCAAAACAGTAGATCAATTATTTTCTATGCTTGTTTTCATGCATTGAAATAAAGTGTGCTGCATTGAAATAGGGTATATAATTTGTTTTCATGGAATTCTCTCATCTTACTTATTTTAGGCTACATTTACGTTTATCATTTCCTATAACTTATCAGATGACGGGCCTTGAAACTGTGACTCTCCAATTTCCTACATGTCTGTCTTTTCTCTTTTCCAAATTAATATATTTTATAAATACAGTCACAATTTTTTCTTTTTCTTTTCACAAATACTTTTAGCAATTTTATTTTTCCTCTTATCTGCCAGGTCTTATGTCACTCTTATTCACTCAGTGTTATGCCAAAGCCATTGCATACTTGATCATGAAAGCTAATTGTTAAATTTTCAGAAATTTTGTGAGCTGGATATTGAACATAACCATCTTTGAAATCTGCCATGGTGGGAGTACTCACACCACAGAAACTGGCAAATTCCACAAATCAGGGCTGCCTCCCTAAACCCAGAGATGCAATCGTTAAACTTTTACTAGTGTATGTGCCATTGTCTATACCATTTGTATTTTATTGCTAAAACCCACTCACCTTTCAATTTCTATCAGAGGGGCAGATGTACTGCCTGAGGGATTAGAGAGCTGAAAGAAGATAGGTAGTAGAGTATCTGAGAATAGGATAGGTAGTAGTGTATCTGGGAATAGGATATAAAAATTTGATTTCCTATGCATCTGTGTCTCATGGATGCATAAATTTCTGCAGCACTCTTTCTACAGACTGTCTTAACTGGAAAAGACATTATATGTGTGGGTGTGACCAAAACTAACATTTACTTTCTTCACTGGTGCTGTGACAGAAATTAGTCAGTCATTAGCTGCCCATCCTACAAAGCCCCTTCTTGTGCTTGAAGAATCCACCACTGCGACAGAAGACGAAAAGTGAAATATATATTCTCTTTGGTCCTTGGCAGATGGAGCAAGAGCACAAACATAATGAGGTGCTTCCAGGACCTGATATTTAGTGTGTCCTCATGGAAGGTTTCTGTTAATTACTTTTTTCCTTGTGAATGAGCTATACTTTCTTTTTCTTCCTTGCATGACTTATAACTTTTTGTGAAAAACTCAACGTTTTGAATATTATCATGTAGTAAGTTAGATTATCTTCCCTCTCCAGGGTTTGTGTTGTTTGCTGTGTGTTACAGTCATTTTTTGTTTAGTGATTTTTTTTTCTTTTGTAGAGATGAGGTCTCACTATATTGCCCAGGCTGATCTCAAACTACTAGACTCAAGTGATCCTTCCAACTCCAGCTGGAATTATCCTAGCACTTTGGGAGCTGGTGTTGGGAGGATCACTTGAGCCCAGGAGTTTGAGATTAGCCACACATGGCTGTTTAGTGACTTTCTAAACTGATTTTGTAAAGATTGTATTTTTCGGAGAGAGATCCAAGATGGCGGATTAGCAACAGCTCAGGAATGTAGCTCCCAGTGAAAGCGCAGAGAGCGAGTGGACGCCGCACTTTCAGACGAATTTTTGTTGCCCACAGACCGGGATATTCCCAGCTGAGGAGCCACACGGGTCTCCAGCACGACTTTTT
>CAUYLZ010036626.1:0-12188 GCA_963573645.1 Pithecia hirsuta | reverse complement strand
GGCTCAGAAGCGCACTGTCACTTCAAAGTCACTTTGCGGAACGTTTTTACAACTTTAATAAAAATCCAGGTGATGTACCAACAAACTTAATAGGGCTGAATTTTCAGAGAAGCAATACTGTTTTACACACCTCTCTATGCTTTTATTAGTATGTGACAGCACATGGCAGATATGATGTGTGGTGAGCTAAACAGAGAGTCTAGTTACTTAGAGGAAAACAATGTCTGTAATACTGAGACTCAAGGGGCAATATGGTCTTCTCCCAAAAAAGGATAGATGTGTAGACTAATTGAATAATGTAAGTAAAATATAAAACGTTACCTCTAACCCTGCAAACAGGCCTCTTTGCCTTGCTGGCGTGTACAGGCACAGCACCTGTGCCTGCCCAGACCTTGAGGGGTGCTCCTGAAAACATGAAATAGAATGCAGAGCACAGAGCTTGCCCTGATTATTCTTACCCTGGGATACTTCCTTCTCTAAAGACAGTTAAGGCAACGTGCGGGAATTTTTATTTTGCTTGCATGTTTTTCTTAGATATATGCCTCATTCTTCAACCCTCCTGTTGGGCGAAGATCCTGTTTTCAATGCTAAAGCTGGTCTGTCCCAAACCAGGTGTGCCTAGACCTGGAGTTTGGTCTCATGAGATCATGAGAGTCCCCACTGCTCTGGTGGCTAGTGTAACCCACAGGTTCTCTGCTTTCCACTCAAAGCCCCTTTAAAATGTGCTACCAAATTTTAGTGGTGCCTTTTTTGGTCTGAATTGTGTTTCCCCAAATACATATGTGGATGTCCTAATCTCCAGCACCTCGGAATGTGATTGTATGAAAGAGGTAAGTTTAAAAAGAGATCATGATAGAGTGGGCCCTCATCAAATATGACTGGTGTCCTTATAAGAAGAATAAGGGCACAGACAGGCCCAGAGAGAAGACTGTGAGGACACAGAAAGAAGACAGCCATCTATAAGCCAAGGAGAGAGGCCTCAGAAGGAACACATTCTACCAACACCTTGATCTCAGACTCCTAGCCCAGAATTGTGACAAATTAAATTTCTGCTGTTTAAGCTGCTAAGTCTATGTTACTTTGTTGTGGCAGCCCTGGAAAATGAATGCAATGTCTACCAAGCACCTAAAAACATGCCAGCCAACCGGCGTGGTGGCTCACGCCTGTAATCTCAGTACTTTGGGAGGCTGAGGCGGGTGGATCATTTGAGGTCAGCAGTTTGAGACCAGCCTGGCCAACATGGAGAAATCCCATCTCTACTAAAAATACAGAAATTAGTTGGGGGGTTAGTGGCATGCACCTGTAATCTCAGCTAATCGGGAGGCTGAGGGAGGAGAATAGCTTGAGCCTGGGAGGTGGAGGTTGTGGTGAGCCAAGATCATACCGTTGTCGTCCAGTCTGGGTGACAGAGACCCTGTCTCAAACAAACAAACAAAAAAACCCCAAAACACCAAAAAAACAAACAAACAAGAACACATGCTAGCCAGTGTGCCTCTTAGCCATTAGGAAAGTTTGCTAATTGACTGACTACATTATGATAAAGCCGCCCCCCACCAACATGCACTAATTCCTACTCTGTCATCTGTTACGCCTGCCACAGCTGTTTGGTATTTGTTTCCTGCTGTTGTTTGCTCATGGAATGCAATGCACACAGGACGCTTTTATTCCTTCAGCCCATTTGATTAATTATGGGGCATCCCTGCTAAAGAATGAGGTAGGCAGGCTATTGACTTTCTAATGGGAGACACTTCTAATTGGGGAGAGTGGAGAAGGGGCAACTTCAGTTGTCCACCCAGGCTACTGTCAAGTGGCCCCTGCCCCAAGAGGGTGGCATGTACCTAGGTGCCTCTGCTGGTTGCCAAAATGAGGATCACTGATCCATGTTCAGCAGCATGAGGGGCTTCCCCAGGTTGAGTCCCAGTGTGCCTGTGGAATTTTCCTAACATTCATCCTAGTTCCACCCACAAGAGACAGCCTCCTTCAAATGCTGCACAGTGATGACTGAACCTGTCCCTCACTCATTCGTTTTCCAGTCTTAGCTCCTCCTATTGTGCCTCAGGTGTCTGAGTTGGAGCCCTCTCCTGTTCTGAATAACAAGCATCAATAGCCCTGTTTATTAAGTGCTTAGAGGAGGCAGTCACTGTGCTAAGCACTTCACACTTGAACTTTAACTCATTACACGCTTCCTGTTAATTCCCCCTAAGATGAGGAAACCCTGGTTCAAGGATGGTGAGTCAGTTTCCCAAGGTCTCACGGCTACTAAGTGGCAGTACCAGTGCTGGAGGAATCTGGTCTTCTGTGCTGCCACAGTTCTTCTTCTTAAGCTCCCCCCACTCTTTTTTTTCCCAGGTTGCTTCCTTTGCATACATCTGAATTCACCAACATCCCTCTTGAAAAGAGGCACCAAGAGGAAGGCAGAAGGCCAGCATGCAGGGCGAGGGCACAAGTTCCATGTTCCATGCCAGCCGTTGGGCTTTGAGATGCTTTTAGCTTTTCTAGCAGTCATAAGACATTTTTGCCCAAGACCAAACTTGCAGTCAGTGAAAATCTCCAGGTTTTTAGAAATGGCCTTGAACAGGTTTTAAGTCAGCTCTCTTGCTTTGAATCAGAGGTCATTTGACCGCACTGCTGCCTGTTGTTCCAGTCCAGGGTTTCTTCAGCTCAGCAGATACTTCTAATTGGGGAGAGTGGAGAAGTGGCAAATTCAGCTGTCCACCCTGACATCTGTGGCTGGATAATTCTTATTACAGAGGGGCCGTCCAGTGCATTGTGGGAAGTTTACCAGCAACCCCGGCCTGTGCCCCCTAGATGCCACTGGCATTCCCCTTGCACCCCCTGAAATGTCCTAGACACTGACAAATGTCATCTGGGGGCAAGAACACCCCTGAATAAGAACCACTCTTCCAGTATAATTCAGTCATCTAGAAATAGGCCATTTGTTTGTAGTATTTGGAGAACTCCAAGACTCTGAAGGAATGAATAATGCTTCTTAAAAATCTCTGTTCTTTCTACAAATCCGGATGACTAGAGAGAGGTAGAAATAATGAACTGAGAAAGACATAAGGTCAGGAACTGAGAACTACACGTCAAATAGATTTTCCATATGTCTGATGTTCTAAAATGCAGAGTGAATCCTCAGACTCTATTACACAGGATGACAAAGTCCATCAGTAAAATGTTTACTTCCTCATGGCAAAAATAAAATTATTCATTCCATTCTCCCACCATCATGCATGACTAGCTCTGGACAAATATAAATGGGTCTGGTGATGAATGTATTTTAAGAGGCTTGTTGGGGATAGCAATGAAATACTGGTTTTCTAAGCAATTAAATGCATGTTTACTGGGTTTTTGCTGTGTATAAAGCCCATGTGGGCACCGTGGTGGATGCAAGGATGATTACAATGCAATTCCTGTGCAGAGGCACTGTTTCTCAAATGGTGCACACACAGTACCCCTGGAGTGGGAAGCCTGGGGTGTGTATGGATGAATGCCGAATGGACAGTACTGAATATAGAGAGATCCCATTGGGGAACCCTCATGGATTGGAAGAGGAGATAGATGACAGTTAGTATCTTAGATTCCTGTGTCTGCTATACAAAAGACCATAGACCTAGTGGATTAAAACAACTCAGATGTATTCTTACAGTTCTACAAGTCAGAGTCTAAAATTGACGTGTTGGCAGAGATGTGTTCATTTTAGAATCTTCAGGGCAGGATTTGTTTCTTTGCCCTTTTCAGATTCTAGAGATGCCTAATTACTTGATCCATGGACCCTTCATTGTGTGGCTCCAACCTCTTGCTTTTGTCATGGTATCTCCTTCTCTGACTCTGACCCTCCTGCCTCCCTCTATTTTAACTTTTAAATGTAATTTTAATTTACTTTTTATTTTTTAATTTTTTGAGACAGAATCTTGCTCTGTTGACCAGGCTGGAGTGCTGTGGCACAATCTCTGCTCACTGCAACCTCTGCCTCTTGCATTCAAACAATTTTCCTACCTCAGCCTCCTGAGTAGCAGACTACAGGCACCTGCCAACATGCCCAGCTAATTTTTATATTTCTAGTAGAGATGGGGAGGTCACCATGTTGGCCAGGCTGGTTTTGAACTCCTGGACTCAAGTGATCTACCCACCTCAGCCTCCCAAAGTGCTGGGATTACAGGCATGAGCCACTGTACCCGGCCCTGCCTCCCTCTTATTAGGACTTCTATAATGAAACTGGGCCTATCCTGATAAACTAAGGTCATCACTGCATCTCAGGACCTTTCACTTAATCACAGCTGCAGAGTACTTTTTACAGTACAAGGTCACATATTCATGGGTTCCAGGGACTAGGATGTGGACATCTTTGGGAAGTAGGGGGTGGGTGTTATTTAGCGTAGCATGTTTAGTATGAAGAGAAGGCACAAAGGCTGTGAATTCAGAGAAGAGGACACTCATAATAAAGAACTTGGACTAAAAAAGACAGAAGGAGAAGAAAACATACTGAGGGATGAGTGAGCCAAGGGCATGGGGGAATTTCAATAAGGAAGGTGAGGGAACTGCCTCAACCCCACTTCCAGAAACCTGAACCACCATGCTACCTTCTCATGTGAATGCCATTATAATGAGGTTGAACCCAGGCAAATGAAACACATTTCAAGAAAATGTGGAAGCACACATCTGGTTGACTATCCCTTGGGGTGAGGTTCTGGGAAGCAATCGAGAGGAGTTGGTGCTGCAAGGGATGTGGCCATGAGCACAACAATGCTTTTGTCCTCTGCAGGGATGTGTTGGTTCTCTTGATGGCTTTGGGTGGAGCCTCTATGGGTGGTGAGTCTTGCACTTGACAAGGCACACTGACTTGCCTGTTCTTCCCATCAGCACTGCTGGTTGGAAGAGCCTTGGCTGGGAAACATGGAACTCATGCCTTCTGGAACCCTGGGCAATCTACTTGGGAATAATGGTCATGGTGGCAGCTGCTGCTTAAGCTGCTCCCCATTCCCCTTCCAGTCTCACAGGAGGGTGAGTCCAAAGACAAGGTGTCATTAGGATAGAAGGAAAATAAAGTATTCTTATCTTCTCCTAAAAATTCAACTTTCCCAGCGTTTTTTTTTTTTTTTTGCCTTTAGGGTCTGTCACCAAAGATATGTCCCACTTATTTCACTTTAAGTTCATTCTTTTATCTCGCTCTTTCTCCTTCCCTCTTTCTCTCTTTCCATTTGTTCACTCAATGACTTTTTATTGAACAGCCACCAGATCAATAGCACAGTGCAGCATGTCAGAGATATGATTCATGGTTAATCTAACAGCTGATGTCTGACTTATAGGAACTCAGCCAGAATAGGGAAGAGTAGTAGAAGAGGGGGTCAACAATTATTTTAAAAATTCAGTAATATTTATTTTAATGTGAATCATAAAAAAATATAGCTGGCACATCACAGATATTATTGCTAAGTTGAAAGAAGACAAGTCAAATTAAAGTCAACTTAAAAACATTCAGTGAATGACAGTACACAGAGAGCACATAGGTTATGGGAGATGAAGGTGCCTGGTGTTTGGAAATATTTGGATAAAGCAAAATGGAAATGGCTAAAACAAGGAAGGAGGTAATAACAGCCTAAGAAAGTTATAAAATAGAATGAAGGAATTCAAGGAGAAAGAGATTACTTCCTACTCCCCAAAAGTGTTACGGATCATGCAGTATTTGAAATTGACCTAGAAAGACCAACAGGATTGTGATGGGTGGAGGCAGGAAAGGAAATATTTTAGGAAGTATAGAAAGTGAAATAAATAAAGGTTCCTTTTCAAATTTTCTTAGCCTATTAAGAATAGATAGTAGTCTTTTTCTATGGGTTAATCTACTCAAAGGACTTTGTTACATCTGCTAGCTAGAATAAAGAAATCGACGTATTCTGTGTCCTTAGTTCTTACATTTTAGCCTAGATATCTGCTTTGACATGCTGGATAAGCCTGGGCAAGGCTCAGGTCATAGCGTGTTCCTCTTTCATTATTTAGAAGTATTTTTGCCTCTCCCAGCATTCTGTAAGCTACTTCCTCCTTTCCTTTGTTCTCCTCTGCCCTTACCTCTTTCGGAAAGTTTTAAGTTGTTAGCCAATCAGGTATAGCCTAGAATATGAGGTCCAGTTCCAGCCAATGGAATCAGGACATAGCAATAGGGCCAGATGCATTAGACATAAATATGCCTGCTCTTCCTTTGTTCAGTGCACTCTCGTGGCAAGACTGTTAGCGAGCAGTGCCCTTTCTGCAGAAAGAAAGCCTTACTGAGAAACCTTTTGTCTGAATGCTGATGCTTCCCTGTGACATTAGGAGATAAGCACTTATTCCCAACAGAAAGAGTCACTGATAGTCAAATTCTAGAGCACAAACATGCATGGCATATTGGGGAGTGGGAACAGTACCACCATACTATGCTTTCCATCCTGTATCACTCTTAGTCCTGCAAATGACCAGAGTAGATGTGCTTTTGTTTATCCATTTCTCCTTCTTTCTTTTCCCATGAGTTTACCCCATTTTTCATGTAGTCTTGCTGAGACTTTCCATTATGGTGTCTCTCTCTCCTATAGTGAAGGGATAAAGTGAGTCTGACTCAAGACAGCCCGCCAAGACTTAATATAATGGAGATGTACAATGTTGTCAGAGAGACATAAAAATGGAAAATACTTGGAGCTGACTTCTCCTGATTATGAGGGCCTAAAAGTATCATCCATTCATCCTAGGAACCTAGATCACTGAAGCAGCTTTTTTCTGGCATTTCTGAAGCTTGCTTCATCATCTTTTTCTTTGCTTCTCTATGTCTTGTGTGTGTGTGAACATGCAGGAAATAAGAACAAATAAAAGGTTCCTCTTCAAAGCTGTCCTCTTACTTCATTATGAATAAATAATAGTTTCTTCAAAGGTTAATTTACTTTAAAGCTTTTGCTAATAATCTTAAAGTAGCTGTTAGTCATAATAAAGAAATAAGTGCATCCCGTGTTCTTAGTTCTTCCACTTTAACCTAGATATATGCCCTCACACGTCTGGACAAGCCCAGGCAAGTCTTAGGTCAAAGCTTATTCACCTTCCTTATTTGAAAATGTTATTGCTTTTCTAAGCATTCCTCAAGTTACTTCCTCTTTTTCTTTCTTCTCCTCTGCCTTTACTTCTTTAGAAAATTTCCAAGTTTTTAGCCAATCAGGTCAAGCATAGACCGTGAGGTCCCATTCCAGCCAATGGAAACTGGACACAACCATAAGGCGATTGCGTCAGGTTATGAAAGTTACAAATGTCTCTGTCTCCTTTGTTCAGGGGTGCTCTCGTGGCAAGACTGCCAGCGAGTTGCACCCTTCCTGCAGGAAGTAAAACTAGCCTTGCTGAGTTATTCATTGTCTCGGTGTGGATTTTTTCCAACGTTATAAACCTGTTTCCAACACACACATGCCTGAATGTGTGTTTTCTTTGCTCATGAGGGTTAGTTTCTATGGTTTGCCACCAAAGAAATGATTGTATAGCCTGACATTGTCAGTTAGCAATCACAGTTATTTTACAAATAACACAGCATTAAAGGGTTCACTGATTTCCCCATGCCACGGAGCTAATGAGCAATGAAGCTGGAATGTGAACTCAGGTACCTCTGACTCTCAATCTATCCTCTGTTGATGTAGACTTTGACTCTATGGCATTTTCCAAAAATGTCCATGACAATATTTCTGATGCTCCTCTCATTCACAGATGGAGTCTAGTTTCTGTCCCCTACAATGTGGGCCAGCTTTATGATTGCTTTCACGAATAGAGTACAGTAGAAGTGACACTGCATAATTTCTGAGGCTGGATCATAAAAGGTGAAAGGGAACCCACTGTACACTGGCTTTTGGGATGCTCACCATTGGAACCTGGCTGCCATGTGGTGAGGAAGCCCAGGCTGCATGGAGAGGCCACAAGGAGATATTCTGGCTGAGAGCAAGAAACAATTTTCAGATAAACAACTGAATAAGCATTCAGATGACATTAGCTCCCATATCAGCTAGACTCTAGCCATGAATGGGAAGAGTATCAGAAATATTTTCATGGCCAGTTTTGGAAAATGCCATAGAGCCAAAATCTACAAGAACAGAGAGCAGATTGGGAGTCAGGGGTACCTGAGTTCAGCCCTTGGAGATTCCAGGTAAGGCCTCAGACATTGAGGCACAGAGATAAGTTGCTCCCAGTGTGCTCTGGAAGTGCCCTGGGAAGTGACACAATCTGAATAGGTGTCAGGGAGCCCATCATCAGTAAAGGTACCAGGAATGGACTAAAGAGAGAACAGGGTTAAGAGGTCATTAACAATAAACAGTCTAGAAGATGGATGATAGAATCAGAAGGAGGAAGATATTTCCAGGACTGGGAAGGAAGAACAGATGGGAGTAGGAATGTCTAGGAACAGATGGTCCATAGCATGGAAAGTGGAGTTACCAAAAGATAATAATCAAGGTGCAGGGGACAGAAAAAAGACTGGGAATTTTCAAAGCTGCTAAATAAATGCTGAAGTGAATGCGTGATGATGACATTTTCTTAACAGGTAGTAGCTCCTACACAAAGACAAACAGTTTCATAAACATCAAAAGCGAGGCCAGTATCTGACTGCGGGGATGAGGACCTAGGCATAATCATGGCAACCTATTTAATAAAGAATTATGTATTGAACCTTAGTATGTGGAGGGCACAGCAGATGCAATGGTAGAAAATGGAAATACTTCCTTCCCTCACTGAGTGCATGGTCCAGAGGGGAACACTGATGTGAAATAAAGATTTGCAAATGAGATTTGGGTTATGAAAGGGTAAGTGCAAGAGGCTATAGGAGTATCATCAGTGGGGTCAGGAGAGGTTTCTCCGAGGAACCGATGTCTGAGCTGGGACCTGCAGGAAGAGGAGGAGTATTCCAGAGGTTGCCATCTTCCTCCAGCAGGTGAGACTGGAGGCAGGGACTTGGGTGGCAGCAGCAGGCTGGAGACACATCGATGAATTTGGGAAATGTTGAGAAGGCAAAGTTCACACGATTTGGTGATGAAGCAGATGTGGGGGACAAGGGCTGAGGGGCACCCAGGCTTCTGACTGGAGCTTGGAAGCTGGTCCTGTCCTTCACCAGCAAAAGGAACACTGGGAGAGAAGGTGAATTTTGTTCTGAGTATATCATGTTTCACGGGCCTGTGAGCTTCCAACATGGAGACGTTCAGCAAAAGTTGTTTATATGGAACAGGGGAATAGGAGAGGGGACAGAGCTTGTCATGCACATTTGGGAGCCTAAAGTAACCACACTGAAGCCTCTAGTGGGATGTGGTGTGTGGACACCATGACAGATTAGGAGGTCAAGCTCAATGGGGACAAGAATGAGAAGGACACTGGCCTGAGGTCATGAGGGGAATGAGCAATCAGAAGGAATAGAAGAGGTGAACTATGAGGTAGAGTTTGAGAGTTGGTGGAGGCCTGAGTGCCAGAAGGTTCAACCAGTTGAACCACTTCAGCTGGTTCAATCAGCTCATTTTCAATTCCTATGGCAGTTTCAGGGGAGAGGTCATGGTGAATTTCCAATCAGATGCTAGGCTTTCCATTCTTGCCACATCTAAACATCTTTTTTTCTTGCCTTGTTTGGATTCACATGGTTTCCAAGATTATGTTGTCTGTTTCTGAGCAAGTTCTGGGTATGTGTTTTCCAACCACAACAGCCTGGGGTAAGATGCTGTGGCCTTGCTCTGAGACAAGTTCAGTAATTCATGAATTTACATTTTGCTGTGCCAATTTAATAGCTGTCCGGTTTTGAGCACAGCAACTTACCGAAGTGGCATAAAGCCTTTGTTTGCTAACCCAGGAAACAGGCACAGCAGTGCTGATCTCATGGTGGTGGGTGAAAACGAAAAGAGAAAAGTGGTGAGAATGTATCTAACCTAGGGCCTGGAATATTAGAAACTGGTAAATGAGTGCTTGTTAGGTGAATGCATGAAAAAGACATTTCCTTAACAGGTTGTAGCTCCTACACAAGGATACACAGCACCATAAACATCCAAAGCACAGAAAGTGATTTCCTGACCACAGATAGAAAGCTGCAGGCTTAGCATAGGCAGGCTCTTAATAAATACAGATTGACTGACCCGCTGAATAGATGCATAAATGAAAGGTGTGCTCAGTTTTCCTTCTGCATGCAGCAGGAGAGACTCACTTAGAATACCATCTGGTCCCTTTTCTTTTTGACCCATCTAGTATAGCTGAGATGTCATCAACTTGGGGCCACAAGTGCTCAAAGGAGATATGGCTGGGCCATCCCTCTGTCACTCGTCTTCTTCCAGGAAGACACAGCTGGTATCTGGCTGCTGTGGTGGCAAACAGCTGGGGGTAGCTGAGGGCCTGTATTAACAGGAGAGACCCCATGGCAATCTCTGCCCTAGACTGGATAGAAAATATGAATGGACCTTACTGCTGTGAAGAGCCAGCATTGGCCACCTTTCTTCCTTGTGGGCACAAGCCCCAACTTGGAAGAAAGAGAAAATGTTGGCTGAGACCTCAGAGTAGGTCCATGCTCTGAGGTCTACAGCAGGAGAGCACTGGCTAACATCTGCCACTTCTTAGCTGTGTGACTTTGAACAGATGTGTGTCACCTCCAGCCTCAGTAGCCTCTTGGGTGAATGGTTGACAATAAGGACAGCTTTAGGGTTGTTTGATGGATGAAATGATAAAATGCACAGAAAAATGCCTGGCACTTAGTAGTTGCTCAATAAAGCTTAATTCTCTCTTCCTTAGGCTTTCCTATTAATGTCATTCTTTTTTTCTTTCTTTTTTTTTTTTAAAGTAAAAATTCTCAAAAAGCCTGATTGTCTAGTTTGTTTTCCAGGTGGATTTCTGGAGTCAGGTTTACTGATCACAGCATGATATTCTGTATGAAAGCACAAAAGACAGAAAAAACTCAAAATCAAGTAAAGCATGGCCTTGCTTCACTTATTAACCTATAAGAATGATTACCTCAAATGACTTTAATTCCTTTTCCATACTCTATTTAAGAATCGGGAAAACATATATTTTAGAAATGTAGTCAATACATAGAAAGATATAGCGCTTGAAGTGGTGAGTTTCAGTTTCACAGAAAACTCATCTAAGTGAGATAACTTATTCTCGGATGTTGCCAGAAAAATCTAAAAGTTTCTAAATGATTGGAAATGAAAGTTTCCAAGTGATTGTTGGCATCTCAGAAAGTTCAATCCCAGGGAGCACTGGCCTCTGCCCTGTGTTGGAGGACAGCTTTGATGCTGCATAACAGACAGTGTGATTTCACTCACGCTGAAACTATTATCCTGAAATTGGAGGCTTATTATTAAGTTATGGGAAAAAATTCCAATTGAACTTTGGAAGATTTTTCTCTATTATAGTAACATTATAGAGTTCAATTTGGTGAAAAATGAGCACTGAAGGCTTTCAACAATTTTCTAACCAAGCTTAAATTCAATTCTAAGGATAGTGACCATGTAATTGGCAAGGAAGGAGTATTTAATTCCTGGAACAGCACTAATGGGGAGACATAGCTTTCCCTGGCACTGGAGCCTGTGGCAGCGGGGCTGTGGACAGGCTGTCTCATGATGGCTTCCTGGTGGGATATTGGAGTGGTGCCTGCTCTGAGGTGGAGATTTGGTTAAATCCACTCACTGGGTACTGGGTGTGCTGCAAACATCCCCCTGAACACCCTCAACTTTCTGTCCTAGGACCTGAATTTAAGCTTTTAAGTGGCTTGGTGCATGGGAGTTGAAGAACAATCTCACTGTTCATCTTCTGGCATCGAGATGAGAACAAGAGTGCATTTTATTGTATCCTTTAGGGTAAGATGATTATTTTTGTTTCATTATCTCTCTTGTGTTAACAACCTAACCACACTGGATTAAAAACCCCACCAAAGAGAACACACTGAAAACACCAATCTATCCTTTAGCTTGCTTCGAGGCAGTTTTATCCTCTAGACCACATTGGAAATCATAGCTTCAGGTGAAAAGGGAAACCACTTTTCAAATTTCCATGAACACTTTTGAACCATAACCAAGGTTAGGGATGGGTGTGCTGTTAAATCTGAGTTGAAGGGTTCTTGTCATTTTCTAGATGCCAAGAAATGTCTTTAGAAAACTTACAAAGCAAAAAGCCTTTTTCATTTCTACATATACAAAAAGTGCCATGATAGGGTTATCTGGATGAGGGTT